>NW_026847438.1:117117116-117260651 GCF_025583915.1 Anolis sagrei ordinatus
AGGAGCATGAACATCTCGAGCATCTACCCAACAGCGCTCTTCAGGACCATATCCCACCCAATCCACCAAGTATTGCAACTTGCGATGATAACGGCGAGAGTCCAAAATGTCCGCCACCTCAAATTCCTCTTCTCCATCAAGTAAAATCYGGGGCGGTGGAGGGGCCCCGCCAGCATCCGGCCGGACTTCCGTGGCGGGCTTGAGCAACGATCGATGAAAAACAGGATGAATCCGCAAGCCACGCGGAAGCTTTAACTTAAAGGTCACAGGATTCAATTGTTCCACCACTAGGTATGGTCCCACAAAACGAGCGTCAAGCTTTCGAGAGGGACGTTGTATAGGCAAATGTTTGGTGGACAGCCAAACTCGATCTCCCACTTGGATCGATGGACCCGGCTGCCGATGAGTATCTGCCACTCGTTTGTAATCCTCTTTGGCTTGCTCCAGTTGAGCCTTTAAAATCTCTTGAATCGCTGAGAGTTCCTGCAGCCAAGTGGTAGCGGCAGGGACCTCTCCTGAGCTCACCAGTGAAGGAAAGAACCGGGGGTGATATCCATAGTTAGCAAAAAACGGAGCTTCCTTGGTCGACCCGTGAGCGGCATTGTTATAAGCGAACTCTGCTACAGCAAGAAGCGATGACCAATTGTCCTGTTGATAGTTCACAAAACATCTCAAATATTGCTCAAGGGTGGCGTTGGTCTTTTCGGTCTGGCCATCGGATTGTGGATGGTGTGCAGACGACATTCGACTCTCGATGCCTAACTGCCGCTGAATCTCCTTCCAAAAATGCGAGGTAAATTGGGCACCACGATCGGTCACCAAACTCGATGGCAGTCCATGAAGACGGAAGATGTGACCCAGGAACAGATCGGCAGTCTCTTTAGCGGTAGGCACTCCCACACAGGGAATGAAATGTCCCATCTTGGTGAAGAGATCCACCACTACCAAAATGGTGGTGAAACCTTGAGATTCTGGTAAATCCGTGATGAAGTCGGCCGACACGATTTCCCAGGGCCGACTCGGAGTGGGTAACGGTTGTAGCAAACCAGCCGGCTTGCCCATAGAGTTCTTAGCACGGTGACAAACAGGGCACCCATTGACATACTTCTCGACCTCTTGCCGAATCTTGGGCCACCAAAAGTCTCTCAGCACCAACTGCATAGTCTTAAAGATCCCGAAATGCCCTGCTGGCTTGGTGTCATGGCATAACTTTAAGATTTCCTCCCGCTCGGGACCGGGCGGCACATAGACCTTTGAACGATGACACAGCACCCCATCTAGCTCTTGAAAAGGAAACTTTAGACCGGCCTCTAGTTGCTCCTGCACCCACAAGTCCTCTTGCTGTCGCGCTCGGATCCTTTCCGCCAGAGTCGAAGGGGATCCCGATACTCCGGCGAGCGCAAAGTTTTCTGGGCGCAATATGCAGGACTCTGAGGGATCTTCCTGGCCCCGAGTATACTCCGGCTTGCGCGACAAAGCATCTGCCTGTTTGTTTTGGGCCGCCGGCACATAACAAATCCGGAAGTTGAACCTCTCAAAAAACAACGCCCAACGTTGCTGCCGTTGGTTTAACTTCCGCGAAGTACGAAGATATTCCAGATTGCGGTGGTCCGTGTGAACTTCCACTGGTTGTAGAGCCCCCTCCAGCCAATGTCTCCAAGTCTCAAACGCCGACTTGATGGCTAGGAGTTCTTTTTCCCAAATGGTGTAATTCCGTTCTGGGGCAGTCAACTGCCGAGAAAAGTAGGCACAGGGCTGGAGATGATCCCCCGCAGGTTGTAGCAACACTGCCCCAACCGCCACATCCGACGCGTCGGCCTGCACCACAAAGAGCTTAGTTGGATCAGGATGTTGCAGGATAGGCTGAGAGGTGAAAAGCTTCTTGAGCTGCTGAAAACCCTTTTCGGCCGCCTCAGTCCATAGAAACGGCCGTTTACCTCTCAGACATTGGGTAATGGGATCCGCCCAGCGGGCAAAGTCTGGAATGAACTTGCGGTAGTAGTTGGCAAAGCCCATGAATCTTTGAATGTCTTTTCTGCTCATGGGTGACTTCCACTCTACCACCGCAGAGACCTTAGCGGGGTCCATGGAAATCCCCTCCGCCGAGATGTGGTGCCCTAGAAAGTCTACTTCGTCCAGATCGAAGGCGCACTTTTCCAGCTTAGCATAGAGTCCATGATCCCTTAGGCGCTGGAGCACCGCGCGCACTTGTTGCGTGTGATCACGTGGATTCGTGGAGTAGATCAAAAAATCGTCTAAATAAATGACCAAGAATCGGTCCAAAAAGTCGCGAAAGATATCGTTGACGAAGTGCTGGAACGTGGCTGGAGCGTTACAAAGTCCGAAACTCATGACCCTGTATTCGAAACTCCCGAAGCGGGTCTGGAAGGCTGTCTTCCACTCGTCCCCTTCACGCATACGCACCAAATTGTAAGCCCCCCTTAGGTCCAATTTGGTGAAAATCCGAGCCCCCCGCAAGCGGTCGAGAAGCTCCGGGATGAGGGGAAGCGGATAACGGTTCTTGATCGTGATGTTGTTAAGCGCCCGATAATCATTGCACAGCCGCAGCTCCCCTGACTTTTTCTTGACAAACAACACTGGGGCCCCAGCCGGTGACTGCGACGGACGAATGAACCCCTTGCGTAGGTTAGTATCCAAAAACTCCCGGAGAGCCGCCAGCTCTGGTTCCGAGAGAGAATACAATCGCCCACGCGGAATCGGGGCGCCCGGGATCAAGTCAATAGCGCAGTCGTACGGCCGGTGGGGAGGAAGTCTTTCCGCCTCCTTCTCGCTGAAAACATCCCAAAAATCTTGGTACTTGGCGGGCAACCTGCCCGTGGCTTGTGCCGCCACCTCCGCGGTCTGGCACTTCCGCTCCCCGCCGCAATGTTCTTTACATGAAGCCGAAGTGAACTGTAGTCTTTTTTGAGCCCACCAAATGGTCGGGTTGTGCTTGGCCAGCCATGGGATTCCCAACACCACGGCGTGTGGCAGCTCCGTGACCAAAAAGGAGACCTCTTCCACATGTTCCTCGACTCTCATCAGCACGGGCGCTGTATAGCGAGCCACCGGCCCAGCTTTCAACAAACGCCCATCAAAGTTTTGTACATCCCGGGGAGGCTGGAGGTCCAAACATTGTAATCCAAGGAGCTTCACGAACCGACTGTCCATGAAGTTGTTAGTGGCCCCACAGTCGACCAGGGCGTGCACCGCCGTGGGAGTCTTTTGGGCCACACAAAACGAAACCAAGAGAAAAAACAGCATCCCAGTTGCGGGCTCTGGAAACGGGGTGGGGACCGAGTTTGCGAGCCCATCTAAACTCGGTCGTTGCCTTCCCCCGCCGGCTGCTCGGCCCCTGGTTCGCCGGATACCTGAGCTTGGGGCGCCGCGGGCCCCACTGAGCCGGAAACCCCTGCCAAGCGGGGTCTCGTCTTCTTCTTTACAGGGCACTCCCGAGAGAAATGTCCGCTGCCCCCACAGTACCAACACAGGTTGAGCCGCTGTCGCCGCGCCTTCTCCGCCGCCTCAACTTTGGGGCGCAGGGAGCCCAGCTGCATGGGTTCCTCTGCATCGGGTTCACAAGGTGGCGGCGGACCCAAGCGACGTGGCACGCCCGCATCGGCCCCCTTGCGGCCCGCTGGCCGAGGACCAGCAGCGATGTGACGTTGATTGGCCAGGGTCCCATCGATCCGGATGCATAGAGACATCAATTCTTCCAAGTCCGCCGGAACCGCGGAACGGGCCACCTCCAGCTGCATCTCCTGGGTGAGCCCCGCTTTAAAAGCGCTCATGTAGGCGGCATCATTCCAAGCCAGCTCCCGCTGCAAAACACGAAACTCCGAAATGTATTGGGCCAGACACCCCTCCTTCTGCGCCAGGGCACGAAGCTTACGATCCGCCATCTCCCGATGGACCTGGCCTCCCCAAACTTTGTGCAGTTCATCCATGAAGGCCTTGACAGTGTTGCACACAGGGGAAGCGGCCTCCCGTAACGCGGTGGCCCAGGAGAGAGCCGGGCCTTCCAACAAACTGTAGGCAAAGCCCACCTTGGCTGCCTCATTGGCAAACTCCGCTTCCCGCACCGTGAGGTAGGCATCACATTGTCCCAAAAAGTCCTTGACTTTTTGACTGTCTCCAGAGAATTTGTTGGGTAAGGCCATAGGAGTCCTTAGTGGCGGAGCCGGAGGAGCAGGCGCCCTTTGCGCTTGCATCGTGGTTATCTGCTGCTGGAGGTCCTGCAGCTGCTGTTGCATTGCCTGGGCGTCCGCAGGATTCATGATGGCTGGGAGAAGCAAGGGCTTTGTTGAGTGGTCTGTTCAAACTGTTGCGTCTCAGAGTAGTTTCACCTTGCCCTCTGACAAACCAGCCAGTCTTGAGAAGAAAATAGTTTATTGAAGAATCAAACAAATCCAGTTATAAGCAATAGTCAGTTCAAAGTATAAAATGCAGGTTCAATAAAAGTCCATAGTAAAACAGGAACGTAAAGCAAGAAGCAGGATCAAAATCAGGCTTGGCATGAAGTTACAGGAAGCAGGCAATTCCCCCCTCAGGCCCCATCGCAGAGCCATAGGAATAGCGATCCATTCTAGCAAGGTTGAACAGACAAAGAGCCAGCTTTCCAGCAGCATACTATATAGGGAAAAGCATCAAAACATGAAACTACAAACATCTCACTAACAAGCACATTTCCCACCGACAGATGGCCTCAAGATCTGGCCGCAATCCTCCCGCTTTTTCTCGGCACCTGTATCTGATTGCCCTGACCTTCACCGCTCTTGTCAGCCACATTCCTGGGCTGTGAGCACAAGCGCTTCCCTTCAGCTGTGAACTGTGGCTGAGAAGACTGAGAGTTCAGATTTCTCACAACATGCCCATTTGCACCCACAGGCCCATCATTTGCACTCTCAGACCCATCATGCTGTTGCTGAACCACAACAACATTTAAAGTTTTGTTTATTCTCACCTTTTAATTTACTGTCAGTTTTTTCTGTGGATCTCATTCAGCATCTCTTCTAGAATTCACATTTTTGTGTTCAGAGCTTGCTTTTGGACACATGTTTTGAGCTATTACTTCCAGCCCCCCCCCCCCCAAGGATTTATTTGAAAAATCCCTTGATCATATTTATTTATTTATTTATTTAAAACTTTTATATCCCGTGTAGGGACTCAGAATGACTAACAACAGCAAAAATCCAATGCTACACAATAAATAACATTTTAAAACAACATACATAATAAATAAGTTATAAAATACATATAAAAGACAGTTTGCCAAATTGAAAACATCATCCAACTCAATCCAAACATTGTGGTCCAATAACTCTTAGTCTTTACTGGTTCAGTTCATCAATCTGCAAATGGCTGATTCCAAAGCCAGGATTTCAGTTGCTTCCTGAAGGTCAGGAGGGAGGGGGCAGACCTAACCTCATTCAGGAGAGAGTTCCATAGCCGGGGGGCCACCACAGAGAAGGCCCTGTCTCTCGTCCCCACCAAGTATGACTGCGAAGGTGGCAGAACCAAGAGCAGGGACTCTCTAGAAGATCTTAAAGTCCTTGATGGTTTATAGGAGAGGATACATTGCCATGTTACTTAATGATTTTAAGTAATAGTTATATGTAGTGATTAGTTGTTATGATTTCTTTGTTTGACTGTACGTTGGCATTGAATTTTTGCCTTTACTATGTTGTAAACTGCCTTGAGTCCCCCCAGGGGTGGGAAAGGAAGTATATAAATATAGTAAATAAATAATAAGTAAAATACTACCAAAGACATTCTTCCCAGGCATTGGGAAGTGCAGTAGTTCTCTACATAGGAAGTGAGGATTGTAGTCCCAGAAACCAAACTCTCCCATTCACACTACTCACATAGCCTATCATTCACTGTAGTGTCTCCCTGTCCCTGGATAGTCCTGTATCATTCATTAGCAGAACTGATAAGACTACCACTTGTGCCTCAAACCCCTTCCACTTCCTGCCCAAAGCCTCATAGGTTAGCTAATCTGCTCAAAGGTGTTCTTAGCAATGTTATTGTGCCCACAAGACTAAGGAGAAAGTGGCACTGACTTATTTACTTTATGTGTTTGGCAAGTTCTCAGTAACATACAGCATACATGCACCAGGAAAGCAGCACACTTCCCTATGTATTTCTGAGTCCCCAAGCACCAGCACCTTTCTTTTCTCCTTATTGCAGTTGGTGGTTACTTGGATGCAACTAACATCTAAGCTCTAATGTTATTGATCAAAATTTCAAACTTAACATTCTGAGTTCGGATAGATGTTATGTTCATATGTTAAACAGCAACTTAAAACATGGGTAATGATTTTATCTAGAGCAAGGTAGACAAAGCGCAATCCATGGGCCACATGTAGCTCTCTTAGAACAGCCCCACAACACCTCTCCTCATATACAAACATAGTAATGCCCAATACAGCTATCTCAAGACAAATGGATGTGATAAGATCGCAGAGAAGCCAACAGAGACCTGCCAGTTCAAAGATACTGATCTGTTCTCAAGTCCTTTCCTTAGTTTGCCAAGCAGTGTGTTCAAATCATTTTCAACTTATGATAACCATAAGATGAACACATCACAAGTGTTTTTCAGCATAATCTATTTAAAGAGCCATTGCCTTCCCTTGAGGCTGAGTGTGTGACTTGCGTAAAGTCACCCATTGGGTTTTCATAGCTAAGCTGGGATTTCAACTCTGGTCTCTCAGGTTGGATCTACACTGCCATATAATGCAGTTTCAGAATGCAGATTAACTTTATTGAACTGGATTGTATGAGTCTACACTGCCATGTAATCCAGTTAATCTCTGTTCTGAATTTGAATTATATGGCAGAGTAGATGTGGCCTCAGAGTCCTATTCTATGTCTCAAACCATTACACGCTTGCTGTCCAACTCTGGTTTTATATAGCTTCTTTTTGGAAGATAGTCAGAAGTAAAAGAAGTACTACCATATGAAAAAATGATGATGATGGTAATAGGATGAACTGATAGGTGGATTGATAGATCATAGATAGATAGACAGACAGATAGTGTCAAGATCCAGATGCTTTTAAACAATGCCAGACACAAAATAAAGGTTCAAACACAGCTTTATTGTAAACAAAAGGACCAAAATGCACTTAACTACAGTGCTGAAGGTCTTAGAAGTGATTTGGCATCAAAAAGAAGTTGCTACAAGAAACAAAAATATAATCCGGATTATAGCGCTGCCTTATAATCCGGTATAAACAAAAGGTGAAGCAAACTGCTTAAAAATCGAAATGGTACAAAAACACAGTCACAAGAGCAGGAAAAACACAATTTCAAAACTAAGAAATTTTTCAGTCACAAAGATATTAACGTTCAAAGTCCAGAAAAGCCAGAGCGTAGTCAAACCGGTCCGTGGTCAATCCGTTGGAGAACAAGGCTGGAACACTGGAATCACCGAAGAAACAGAGGTTCAGGAACACACGAAGCTGTAACCCAGGACCCAAGGTAGAAAGTTGGCAGCACAAAGAATTATGTCCAATAAAGACACTTTGCTTCCTGCGACTAGATGTGCAAACAGAACCCCCTTATATCTCAAAGATCGTCCTCAGAGCTTGATGAGCTCCCCACCCTCTCGTCATCACTATCAGCTGCCCCCAAGCCTGCAGCTGAGTGCCCATCCCTCCACCTCTGCCAATTACTGTCAGGGTTCAGATCCTGCCAAGAATCACCTGGCTGCCAGTCCCCAGTGAACCCCTCAAACTCCTCGCTAGAGGTGGGCTGGTTACAGGTGTCCCTTATGTGTTGCTCACGGGTCCAATCCAATTCCTCCTCCTCCATATCACTCCCAGACCCAGAACTCCTCTCAAATCCCAGGAAGTCTTCCTCATCAGTTGCTGCACTAAGTATTTCCCGAATACGCTTCCTTTGTAATTGCCCCTCAGACTCCGGCTCGCGAGCAGCCCTCTTTACACCTCTGCTCACCTCCCCATTCCCCATTTCGTAATCTGAGAAGCCTGGAAATGTATCGGTATCACTTGGAGCCATAATGATTTCCCTAATGCGCTGACGCTGCTGTTCTCCCTCCAACTCCTGAGGAGACCTTTCCACTCTGCTACTAGGAGTAGCAACTCCGTCAACACACTGAACTACAACAGATAGATAGAGGATTTGGACACTTTACTGCTTCTCTGTTTTTTCCAGGTGACCACTTGTTAGGAAAACTCTTCTTCTTTCTCAAGGTCTCTAGTCATTCATTGTTCTTCTTCTGTTAGCATAGGTAGTAGTTACACAAGGGTCCTTATCTTGATATGGGCTACTGGTATTCCTTCGCACATAGAAGACAACATTAATGTCCTCAGTAATCAAGTCTATTCCTGAACTATTCCTAAATGGGTTTCCTGAAGAAGAAGAAAACTTTTTTCTTTGCTATCACCATGAAGATTAGATACTTCTGTGTTATGGTCACGTGTTCACAGCACTCATCCTTATGGGTGTAAAAACCAAATATACACAAAAGAGGCTCAATATAGACAGTAAAATTGATAGGGTCCCCTCTCTCCCTCTGATATGCTAAATGTTGCATGGGAGATACACTGTAGTCCATGCATATTTATCTCATTGTAAACCTACAAACTAGTTTGTAAACCTACAAACTAGTTTGTAAACCTACAAACTAGTTCTGCATACTTTTTCATTGTTTCAGAAATCTGGATTTATTATCGACCAGGGGAGACATTGCTACAAAAGAAACAATAATGTGAAAATTTGATGTAGTGACTCTGATGTAGGCTTCAAATTCCTACTTGGCCCTGGAAACCTGCAGTATACCTAAGGCAACTCACACTTTTTTCAGCTTCAGATGGAGGCAAAGGCAAACTCTGCTGTGAATAAATCTTCCAAAGAAAACTCCATGATAGGTTTGCCTTAAAGTAATCATATGTTAGAAACAACTTGAAGGCACACAACAAATACAGCAAGAAAAATAGGCAATGGTACTGTCAAATTCACTTGAAATGACTTTTAAAAGCATAGAAGGTATTATGAAACTGATAGTTTTGCCTGTCTGTCTTACACATTAATTCCTTTCATCTCCTTTTGATTGTTCAAGTCAGAAAGATTTTGCACAACTTCAAAACCATGAAAAATAGCCTAAAAAAACAAGAGAGTATTCTATGAATGATGGTGAAACAGAATAATCTCTAGGTTGTTGTAGGTTTGGTCAAACATAAGCAAAAGTTGTGGCTAAGAATGCAATATAAAATATATGATCTAGCACACAACCAATAGGTTGTTGTAGGTTCTCGGGCTATATGGCCATGTTCTAGAAGCATTATCTCCTGACATTTTGGCTGCATCTATGGCAGGCATTCTCAGAGCTCTGTTGGAAACTAGGAAATTTGGGTTTATATATGTGTGGAATGTCCAGGGTGGGAGAAAGAAAGCCTGTTTGAGCTAGGTGTGAATGTTTCAGTTGGCCACATTGATTAGCATTTGATGGCCTGGCTGTTTTTTGGTGTGGTTTGTTAGTGCCTGGGGGAATCTCTTGTTGAGAAGTGATTAGCTGTCCCTGATTGTTTCCTCTCTGGAGTTGCCCTGTGTTTGAGTGTTGTTTTATTATTATAATTTTAGAGTTTTTTTTAATATTGGTAGCCAGATTTTGTTCATTTTCGTGGTTTCCTCCTTTCTGTTGAAATTGTCCACATGCTTATGGATTTCAATGGATTCTCTTGGTAGTCTGACATGATGGTTGTTGGAGTAGTCCAGCATTTCTGTCTTCACAAATAATATGCTGTGTCCAGGTTGGTTCATCAGGTGCTCTGCTATGGCTGACTTCTCTGGTTGAAGTAGTCTGCAGTGCCTTTCATGTTCCTTGATTCGTGTTTGGGCAATGCTGCATTTGGTGGTCCCTATGTAGACTCGGCCCCAGCTGCATGGTATACGGTAGACTCCTGCAGAAGTGAGAGGATCCCTCTTGTCTTTTGCTGAACATAGCATTTGTTGGATTTTCTTAGTGGGTATGTCGATAGTTTGTATGTTGTGTTTCCTCATCAGCTTCCCTATGCAGTCAGTGTTTCCTCACAACCTCTGAGGATGCCTGCCATAGATGCAGGTGAAATATCAGGAGAGAATGCTTCTAGAACATGGCCATATAGCCCAAAAAACCTACAACAACCCAGTGATTCCAGCCATGGAAGCCTTTGACAATACACAGAATAATCTCTAGCCATGACTCCACCATATTACTTCTGCTTTTCTGGAACAGTTTTTCTCAAAGGGCCAATTGAAGATACTCATTGCAAGGGTTTGAGAAGATTACAAGGATATTCCACATTGCATATTTCTCTTAAAGAAGAGTTAGCATCCCCCATCCCATCCTGCCCACCCAGAGGCAGCCCTAGGTAATTTTCAACAGTAAGCAAACAGTATTTTGGCACCTCCGCCCCTCAACCAATCACTGATATATATTTTCTGTTCGTCGTGGGAGTTCTGTGTGCCATATTTGGTTCAATTCCATCATTGGTGGAGTTCAGAATGCTCTTTGATTGTAGGTGAACTATGCATCCTAGTAACTACAACTTGCATATTTCAAGGTCTATTTTCCCCCAAGAGCACCTCAAGAGCGCCCCTGGGCAAAACCAACTCTACTGCAAAGGCTTACTTTGCGTAATGGGTTGAGCCACCCCTGCGCCCACCCCAAAAAAAAAAGATTCATAGTTTCTCTGGAATGATAGTGATTATTCTCACTGTTCTCCACAGTTGCTTATTAAAAGCTTCTCCCCAGACTGACAGAGGTGAAAAACCAGTGGTACAGCAAGCATGTGCATATCTGTGTTAAGAGAAAAATGACATTTGTTTGAAAAATGATTGAACATTTTCAGAAATACACTGGCAATAACAAAAAAAGATGCTTTCATGTGAGAGTGTGACCATTCACTTTTTATTCCAATTAATTAAAGACTGAAATGTTTGTTCAAACAACACTGACATAAACTCACTGACAAATAAGCAGACAAACAGTCTTCCTGTCAAGCAGCTAATTTGGCAGGGGGCAAAATGAGGCCTTGGCATGCTCCAGATGGTGATATAAACTTATTTCCTCACAGGAATGCTCATTTTTAGGCTGTTGCCACAAGATATTTGAGCCAGCAATCAGCAGATAACTTTAGTTGCTCTCTATGTAGTATAAATCCTGTCATAGAAAATGCAAAGACACTGGAGCTTCATGCTGTAATAAATGCAGTAGACTTTAAGGTGCCAACTGACTCTTTTTGTGCGTCTGTCGATGACTAATAGGCAACTCCTCAGTTGGAAGCAACCCAGGAACTGGTGCAGATACATGGATCTGGAAATGTGGACTGTCCTCCTGGAGAACTATCTGGGACACATTAGCAATAGTTATAGTTTGTAGCATTGGGTATCACTACCCTTGCTTTAGGGCAGTGGTTCTCAACCTGAGGTCCCCAGATGTTTTTGACCTTCAACTCCCATAAATCCTAACAGCTGGTAAACTGGCTGGAATTACTGGGAGTTGTAGGCTAAAAACATCTGGAGACCCCAGGTTGAGAACCACTGCTTTAGGACCTCTTTATATGGGCCCAAATTTGGCAATGGCCATGGGTTCTTTGTACTTTCTCAACAAAGATCTCACTTATACAGAAAATAGAAAATAATAGAATTCCAATGTATAATTGTATAAATTTGTTATACTGTTCAATTTCACAGCAATCACAAACAATATTATATGAGTTTTTGTACACTCTGAAATGGTATCAACATCATGTCTTCTTATGTTGAGTTGCATATGAATCAGCCATCCACCACTGACAATTATACGTTGGAATTCTATTACTTTCTGTATAAGTGGGATATTTGTTGAGTTTACTAACTCAGGAACCCATACATATTATATTCTTTGTACTTTCACCATGGACCCTAGCAGCTCCCAGCACAACCTGGAGAAGTACTATGGCGAAATGAACAAAAAACCCTAGTCGCTGCCAAAAAATTGACAGTAGTGCACAATAGGAAGCTTCCCGTCTTTCTATAAGGAAAGATGGTTGAGCCAGCTTAAAGAGGCTTCCTTCCATGTGATGAGATAGGAAGGAAGCCAGAAACTGTGGGGTGTGAGGCAACAGTTCCCCACACCCCCTGGGTGGGTACCGCCATGATCGCTGTGGTCTGTGGCAATACTGGGCAATTCTGGCAGCATGTGTGAAGAGGTACTTAGTGTATGTGGAGCTATCTTATTATATCCCCAACTATGGTTCTGTGATGAGGATTGATGCTTGTGTCCAGAAGCCTGAGATGGAGAAGTGGTTTTACATAATCATTGTATTCATTTGGTCAGATTTCATACGGAATCTAAACAAGCTGCCTAATACCTGTTGGGATCATTTACTGGCTCAGATTCCAATTTTTCTGATACATCCTTTGTTTTAGTACATCTCTCCTGGAAGCTGGGTTATCAGGCAAAAAAAAATCTTGCTTTGAAGAAGGTATGCTGTTGAATCCCCATGTTTAACCAATTGATGAACTTGAATAGCTTCAGAGCAGGGGCGGCTCAACGCATTATGCAAAGTAAGCATTTGCAGTATAGTTGATTTTTTTCCCAGGGGCACTCTTGAGGCGCTCTTGGGGGAAAGTAGACCTTGACATATGTGAGTTGTAGTTACTGGGATGTATAATTCACCTACAATCAAAGAGCATTCTGAACTCCACCAATGATGGAATTGAACCAAATATGGCACACACAACTCTCACGACGAACAGAAAATATATATCAGTGATTGATTGGGGGGGGGGGGGGCGCCAAAATACTGTTTGCTTACCGTTGAAAATTACCTAGGGCTGCCTCTGCTTCAGAGCTACAATCATGTTTCAATTCTATTGGTAAACCATTGAGTGGAGTGAGATGGTCTGCTTGCAGAATTTGTAAAGAGCTTCCTAAAAATATTACATAGAAAAGCAGCGAGTCAAGTCATAGGAAACTATAAGAAAAAAAATGCAATGAAAAAATGTGCAGTAACAAATTATTTACATTAAAGATGTTACGGACTCCTTTTTATTTATTTTTGTTGCTAGTGACTTATCATAGCAATATTATATTTGTCTCTACTGGAGTTCCAGAAAAATATCAAGCTCTACTTTATTACCAGTAGGTGAGATAGAACAAAAGGAGAAGGAAGGAAGGAAGGAAGGAAGGAAGGAAGGAAGGAAGGAAGGAAGGAAGGAAGGAAGGAAGGAAGGAAGGAAGGAAGGAAGGAAGGAAAGAAGGGGGAGGGAACCTGGTGAGGTAGATAGATGTTTATTGGACATATTAGATCTTCAAAAAGTCTTTTCAATTAATAAGAAAATAATAATATTTGGGAAATATTAATTCATCTTGCTTTGATATTTCAATTTGAACTGCTCATGGAGATCTATGTCCTATTATTTTACATGGGTATTATGCTTAAGTAACTGTACAAGAGAAATGCATATATTTATATGTATTAGGAATCCAATCAATTCTGTTGCAATGTAGTCCATAGCAAGACAGTAAATGAGCAGTTATTAGTTGGCTGGGAGTGTGAAAAGCATCTATATCCAGGAGATGTTGAAGTAAATTATGACAAGATGGCATTAAAGGACCTTGGGGGGGGGGGGGTAGGTCTGCTATATCAAATTGTGCTTGCTGTGAAATATATGGGTCCCTTGTACACATCCACAAACAAGGAAATACCTTTCTAAATGTTTCATTCAATATGCCATTTTAATCAGTTGAAGCAAAAACAATAGGTAGTCTTTTGATATCGCAAAAATGAGCAGGATTTATTTGGTAGACATTTTTGTAGAGAGAGGTCTACATATTTCCCCTATTGCTTAGGTTGGAGAACGCCTGTTGCCATCTTCCATCTCCCCTCTTTGTTTTGTTTTTAAGTGCCTTTGTATCTGTAACGAGGCCACCAATTTGTAAAGATGGCACCCAGTTTATAATGATGCCACCAATTTCTAATGGTTTGTAAAGGAGCCACCACTTTGTAAGGACTTATTAAATTGCTAACACAACTAATAGCTTGTAATATTGATTTGTGCTTTCTTCAATGTGTAGTGTGGCTTAACTTGAGAGTATTTGTAACAGAGACTTGGCTTTAGAAGAAACTGTAAAAAGTTTATTGAAGTATAGAAGAAGCTTGATGGTTTCAATGTTTCTTAGCTCTTAGAGACACATATCTTCAGAAGTTACATTTATAACTCTTGAGAGGACTATTCCTTCCATTAAACAGGTTTTAAACTTATTTTCCTTCAAAATGTGTTTCTTTCTTTAACAGATTACTTCAGGTAGAAGCTTATCTTTTCCTTATGTTATTTCTGTTGCAATAAAGATTCTTATTAGGGTTCTTTCCCCCTTTTTTACTCATACACTGACTAATAATATAAAAAAGTCAACTCGATCTATCTAAACTACACAGGCTAAAAGCCAAAACCTTCCTAATTCTCAACACAGTAAAATCAGTCTTTCCCTGTAGTTCTTAGACTACAGACTACCTTTCTGGTTCTCAACACACAACAGAACCAGCCCTCCCTGTAGTTCGCTGACTATAGACTAACGGTTTTTAAATGGCTGCCCTGCCAAGTGGCAGTTGGCTCCGCCCCTTTTTCCATGGCAACTCAGCTCAGAGTGAGCTAAGCTGGCTACCATCCCCCCAATTATGCTAGTTTAAATACTTACCCTTTTAAACATCTATCTATTACTATATATAACTGTAGATTAAAATTCACACTTCACCACAGTATCACTGTTGAACAATGCACCCCCCACCCCCAAGATTTATAATATGTCAAGTACAGCTACACATAGCCAAATGAAATCATTCCCCCGGGTGTGAACCAGCTATCAGCAGACATAGCAAGGGACAATGGGACCTTGATTTTCCCACCTCATAAATGGGCATTGCCTATTATCCACCTAACCTGGGAACAGACTCAGAAATCAATACCGATTGTTCCTGTCATCCTGGACTCCATATCTACATAATCTCATCATTTCCATGCCTAAGCATCTATTGTCTCTCAAATTACATCTTAAATCCTGCAAATATGAGTTGTGTTTCCAGGAAACTTACCTCCACCCAAGAGAAACACTCCAACTAGATGATTGGCTGCCCATGGACTTCCCTGCCCGGCAAAGAGGTGATCCCCAGCCGTGTCATCAGAACTTGCATCAATCCATAGGCGACCTAGCTCAGTCCCGTCTCCTGATCAATCAGGAGCATGGGGGGCATCCAGGCAGCCAGGGTGCTCAACCAATCACAAGCAGGGGAAGGAAAAACAAAACAGAGACAATATTTATGCATGGATTTTTATTGTATAAAATGGTTGCATGTCCCAATATGGTACATTTTGGCATCCTTTGCTTTATGTTGCATCTTTTCTGCAGATTGTAATTAAAGCCTC
Source organism: Anolis sagrei ordinatus (assembly GCF_025583915.1). NCBI lineage: Eukaryota > Metazoa > Chordata > Lepidosauria > Squamata > Anolidae > Anolis > Anolis sagrei. Next base: position 117,132,530 of record NW_026847438.1, read on the forward strand.
TGCCCTTGTCTTCAGCACTGATGAGTCTTACTTCATCCAGGAACATTGCCAATTAGCTGGGCTCACCAGGCATGGACTCTCTATATCCATGGTCCTTAGATCTTTACATCTCGACTTCGCAATTCTTACCAGTTTTGTGTTGATGATGCCAAGTTGGAAGAGCAAAAGTTACATTGGTAGATGGGTATGAAGATGCTGTGGCAGCAAAGAGGAGTTGTAGTTTCAGTCAGTGCTACTACAGCTGGAAAAGTGAACAAAGTATGGAAGGAGTATAGCTAGTTAATCAACTTCTTAAGTTACCAATTCATGGAATGCAAAACCAAGTCTTATCAAGCCTTGTTGTTTAGTTTGGTATTGTGCTATGGCCTAGGGGCTAATCAATACAATTACTACTACTACTACCACCACTAGATTTTCCTTAGCATTTTGGAGCTACTAACTAAATTGCCAAGCTGATTATGTTAGAGTAATAAGGCTTCGTTATATTGGGTGGCTTTTCTTCGTGTAGATTCAGGCCCCATCTACACTGCCATGTAATGCATTACAGAATGCAGTTTAACTGCATTGAACTGGATTATATGAACCCAAACTGCCATATTATGCATTCTGAAACTGCATTATTTAGCAGTGTACATGGGGCCTCAATAAGACCGGAAGATTTAGGGAGAAGGAAGACTCAGAATGGGAGAAATGTATTGCATAGTTCTGGTATGAGGCAGTCTCTAATTGCCTTTTTGAATAGTGAAATAAAGGGATTTTTTGGTAACACAGCATAGCAAACTGAAGAAGGGAAAGGAAGGGGGAGAAGGAGTCCTGGTATGAAATTGTTATAGGCTGACTGGTATATTTTGCCAATGTAAGGCCCTAAGGTTAGTTATTAACAGTAAAATGTGACAGAGTTAAAAGTGATTGCACACTGTATTATGGATAGTGAATTTATATTGTTAAGAGAATTAGTTCTGTTTAGAAACATTGTGTACCGGAGCTTTCTGGGCATAGTGCCCAGTAACTGTAAACGGTGATAACGGTAATACAACCAAAAGAAGCTTAGTATTTTATAGGGAGGAAAACAGCAAGAGCCCATCTAGGTATACCCCTTTAATGAAGCTAAATTATGCAGGATGGCAAAAAGCCAGATCCAGAGATAGTGGTTTTAATTCCTAGCTCTTATGAGACACACTAAAATTTGTGTCCTTATTGGTTGGTGATCAGATAAGGGAATACCAACGACAGTATAAATACTGTCTCACTCCAGATAGAGGCAAGAGTCCAATGTTGGTTTTCAGTGGCTTTTTCATATGGCGTTTTCCTATGCTCTTTCTGGATTAAGAAAATACTCTGAAAGGCCGGAAAAGGGGTTGTAACATACTGGTTTTGATAAAGATGCCTAGATAAGCATTTGATGCCGATATCAGATTGGCTAGACTTTCGGGATATATAAAAGACTCAGCATGGTATACTGGTGTTGGACTATGACTCTGGAGACTGAAGTTCAGATGTCGAACAGCCATGGAAACCCACTGGGTGACCTTGGGCAAGTTTCACTCCTTCAGCCTCAGAACAAGGCAAAACTAAATCCCCTCTGAATAAATTCTGCCAAGAAATGCTCATGACATTAAGTAATATGATTTTTGTTCCTGGTTTATAAATGTCATTCCCTAATTGGTTCTATCATTAAAAAAACATGGAAAAAGTTTATTAAACTGAAAAAACTTTGTTTTTGTGGGACATTCTGCAGCACATTTTGCTATCATTTTTCAATTCATATCTCATTGAGTCTCTCAACCAATTCAACATAGCTTACGACAACCACAAAAATGAAGCCTCTGGAGTATAACAACTACTTTCAAAGTATGTACTGCACAATTAAACGGGAAATAACACATTCAAACCAGGAACATAACATTTTCCAAGTTTTGTTACCATCTGTAATGTGTTCACTAAGGCTGGGGCCCCTCTACACTGGCATATAATCCAGACTATCAAGGCAGATAATTGATATTGTCTGTTTTGAACTTGATTATATAAGTCAGATCAGATAATCTGGCTTATATATATCAGTGTATAAGGGGCCTCAATTCAACAAAAAGAGACACAAATGGGAAAATCAAACCTGTTTCAAAATTGAATGGTTTGGTTGCTTACCTTTCAAGCAGTCATGGCCCTTTCAGGCCCCTTATACACTGCCATATAAAATCCAGATTATCCGCTTTGAACTGGATTATATGGCAGTGTAGAGCATCAGATCCAACGTGTTCGGCAATTGGCCTGTCTTTCTAGGACAGAATCTATACTGACATGTAATCCAAATTATCAAATCAGATCATAGAATCATAGAATCAAAGAGTTGTAAGAGACCTCATGGGCCATCCAGTCCAACCCCCTGCCAAGAAGCAGGAATATTGCATTCAAATCACCCCTGACAAATGGCCATCCAGCCTCTGCTTAAAAGCTTCCAAAGAAGGAGCCTCCACCACACTCCGGGGCAGAGAGTTCCACTGCTGAACGGCTCTCACAGTCAGGAAGTTCTTCCTATTGTTCAGATGGAATCTCCTCTCTTGTAGTTTGAAGCCATTGTTCCACGTCCTAGTCTCCAGGGAAGCAGAAAACAAGCTTGCTCCCTCCTCCCTGTGGCTTCATCTCACATATTTATACATGGCTATCATATCTCCTCTCAGCCTTCTCTTCTTCAGGCTAAACATGCCCAGCTCCTTAAGCCGCTCCTCATAGGGCTTGTTCTCCAGACCCTTGATCATTTTAGTCGCCCTCCTCTGGACACATTCCAGCTTGTCAATATCTTTCTTGAATTGTGGTGCCCAGAATTGGACACAATATTCCAGATGTAGTCTAACCAAAGCAGAATAGAGGGGTAGCATTACTTCCTTAGATCTAGACACTATGCTCCTATTGATGCAGGCCAAAATCCCATTGGCTTTTTTTGCCGCCACATCACATTGTTGGCTCATGTTTAACTTGTTGTCCACGAGGACTCCAAGATCTTTTTCACACGTACTGCTCTCGAGCCAGGCATCACCCATTCTGTATCTTTGCATTTCATTTTTTCTGCCAAAGTGGAGATATTGCATAATGTTCAGAGTGAAATGTTTCCTTCTGCCACATCTTTCTTTATTGATTGGTTTGATTTATATCCCACCTTCTTCCCAATATACAGCCCAAAGCAGCTCTCTTGGTTTATATTTTCCCTTTATTCTGCTCTCCATCCACTTCACAATTCAGGCCCCTTCTACACTGCCATATAACCCAAGTTATCAAAGTGGATAATCCTGATCTGCTTTGAACTGGATTATATATTGAACAATTCCAGATAATCAAGTTCAATGCAGATAATCTGGATTTAATATGCCTGTGTAGAAGGGGCCTCGGTGATCACATAAACTGCATCTGCACTGTAGAATCAATGCAGTTTGACACCACTTTGGCCCCTTCTACACTGCTATATAATTCCGTTCAAAGCAAATACTCTGGATTTTATTTGACAGTGTAGAAAGGTCCTCCAACAGCCATGACCCAATGCTATGGAATCCTGAGATTTGTAGTGATGCGCCACCACCATTCTTTGGCAGGGAAGGCTAACTACCTTGTAAAATTAGAACTTCTATGATTCCATAGCATTGCACCATAGTAGTTAAAATGGCATCAAACTGCATTATACTTTGAGGAGGTTGATGAGAGTGGAGACTGGAGTCATAGGGCTTATTTAGTTAAAACGGTGCTGTCCTCATGAGCCCCTTGTTGGACACTTGGATAATTAAATGGATTTTTTCCCCCTTATTCCTCCCTGCTTTCTCTCTTGGCTTTTCGTTTTATTTCTCTTTTTCCTCCAAGTCCCTCTGCTTTTCACTCATCCCTTTCATCAGTTAATCACACACTTCAAAGTTTTCTGAGGTTGAAGCCAAAAGACACAGGATAGCTAAATTCACCATTTCTCATCCCTGTAAGAAATGTCTTACTTAAAAAAATTATATTCAGAAGGAAGATCAATTGGGTTAAATGAACAAGATATATGGGTCCTACCATTCAAATCTGCAGGTCATTTTCTATATGAGTGAGGCAGCAAGCATGCAGCGATTCAACTGTGCAGGAAAATGTTTTGCATTCCAAACTTTTTTGATTAAGAATGTTGCCCCTTTGAGGCACTGAGTAATCTTTGTGGCTTTGTATTGCTGCACTTGTAATATCAGTTAGTGTGCTGTCACACGCTGGGCCTGTGCATAAGACTGTAGACAGGACATAAATTCTGTGTGCCCAACGGGATGCCGGGGCTGCCTCAGATTAAAGGCCTTTGGATTTCCTTAAAACAGAGTCTTTAGATTGCTTAAAAGTTCAACAAAGTTCTTTATTAATGAAAACAAACAGGTATTTTAAGGCTTTCTTAACAATCTGTTGGCTCTCTCTCTCAATCTTGTCCACAGGGAACAGGCACTATCTTCATAACTGTATTTAACTAATGGGGAAATCCTTAACTTCTAATCTGGGCAGTCTGTCTTTGCCTCTGTTGGCGTGGAGCCCCTGCACCTGGTACCAACTGCTTCTGGCTTCCGCGGGTGACCCTTACCAAGCAGAGCTTTGTAGACCTCCAGGGGAAAAGGAGTTCAGGTTTCAGTGATGGCTGGCTGAAGTCCCTCAGCAAAGGAGCTGTAGGGCTGTATAACCCCGGACAAGCTGTAGGTCTGTATATCTCCCCAGCCAAGCTGTAGAAAACGCTTTCTACAGGAGCTCTTGGTATTATGTCCTGCATGAAAGGCTTCTCTGTGTGGACTGAACTCAAAATGGCTCCTATTCCCTCCAAAACCCAAAAGGGGGCGGGACCAGGGAACCTAACTATAATTGACAGGTGGCTTGCCCTATGATTGCAGCCAAAAGAAGCCACCTATCTGCAGAGTCCCTGAAACTTAGGACTACAAACAAACATTCAATGCAAAGCAAACAAAATTGGAGCTCTTGGTACAGCTGTACCTGCACAATTAGGCTTGTGCACAGATTTGATTTGGTCGGTTCCTTTTGGCCAATCTGGCTTGGTCGGCTGGCCATAACAGTAAGGACTCAGCCACCATGGGTTTTTTTTTCACCCAAAACATCCCATGTAGCTGTCGGGTGCAGCTCCTTCCCTTCTATTCAGGAAAAGGCGGTGCATGCTTCCTTAACCCTGTTCCTCAAACCCAGGCTGACTCACAAGGAAGAAAGAAAAGGAGCCCAGGAAGGGCACTTAACCCCGCGCTTCTAACCCAGACTCACTTGACAGGAAGTTAGGAAAGGGTCCCAGGAAGGGTGCTTCCTTAACCACATTCTTCAAACCCAAGCTTCCTTGAAAGGAGGACAAGAAATGTACCAGGAGGGATGCTTCCTTAACCCAGTTCTTCAAACTCAGACTCCCTTGAAAGGAAGATAGGAAAGGGTCCCAGGAAGGGTGCTTCCTTAACCATATTCTTCAAACTCAAGCTTCCTTGAACGGAAGACAAGAAATGTACCAGGAGGGGTGCTTCCTTAACCCAGTTCTTCAAACTCAGACTCCCTTGAAAGGAAGATAGGAAAGGGTCACAGGAAGGGTGCTTCCTTAACCACATTCTTCAAACCCAAGCTTCCTTGAAAGGAAGACCAGAAATGTACCAGGAGGTGTGCTTCCTTAACCCAGTTCTTCAAACCCAGACTCCCTTGAAAGGAAGATAGGAAAGGGTCACAGGAGGGGCACTTCCTTAACCCCATTGCTCAAACCCAGGGTCCCTGGAAAGGAAGAAAGAAAAGGAACCCAGGAAAAATCCTTCCTTAACCATGTCCCTCAAACCCCATGAAAGGATGATAGGAAAGAGTCTCAGGAACGGTAAGGGGAGCCTTATAAGTTCCCCATTTCTGCTAATGGGCCAGATCTTCCTGGATCTTTCAGCTGTCTAGACGAAAATGGATTTTTCCATTAGTCAATTCTTGGGAGGCTCCTGAAAAATAGATCTGGGTACCAAAAGAAATTCAGATACCAAAACAGATCACCCTCCAGCCACATTGCACAAGCGTAATATCAGTATCCTTTGACTGAAAATAAGAAACCATATAATGTGTGTGTAGAACTGCACTTAGACACAAGTATATAGAGTAGTTCCCACTCAGCAGTTCTTCTCTCAGCTCATTTCTTTTTACTACAAATTTGCTTTTCTCCCTTTTTAGGATTTTAGAAATATTTTTAGCCTGGAACAGCGATTCGACTGACGAGACTGTTTTATTGTTTTAATGCTTGTTGATGTGTTGTTTTAATTGTGATTTATGTTTAGTTGTGGTTTTACTATTGTAATTGTTTGTATTGGCATCGTATCGGTGCCCAGCATAAGGTATTGAATCTTGCCATTATTTATGTGTAAACCGCTTTGAATCCCCCCAGGGGTGAGAAAGGCGGTATATAAATACTGTAAATAAATAAATAAATAAATAAATAAGGCATTTAGTTTTAATTTAGGCTTATCTAAGATTTTTTTAAATTATCTTTATGTTTCAATTACTGACCTGTGGTTTCTAGTTGAATCTCATTTTCAATTCATGTTGTCAGTTACCATGTACTGGGAGAAAGTCTGCATATAAATACTGTGAAGCCGTCAATACATTTTCCCCTATCTATGTTGCCACTAGAAGACTGCCCCACTGATGTCCATGGTTCTTTCCATTTTTTCCAACAGTATTTTTCATGTACTCCCTTTCTACCATAAGAGTGATGCCACTGATGTACTGCTCAAGCAAAATTTTCAGCCACAACCAAATTGTTGAGAAAAAAATGAGTCCCATCAATAATTTATATTTGTATTAATTTATTGCCGTTATGATATTTGTTTATCTCAACCAATGGTAGTCGTAAAGCAAACAGTGATGGAGCACAGAAGAACTGAGATGCTCTGCCTATTAGTAAGGTGACCCTATTCAGGAAGGTCACTGAAATCTCAAATTCTAGTTGGAGTTAGAAAATACATTAAATCCTAAAACTGATCCTAACCATAACCCAAGCCATGACCTTTAACACTGACTACATGAGTGTTTGCATTACATACAGAATATAATCATCTCATTAGTTCATTAAGGCAATTCTAGTTTATGAGGGCCACAGTTCAAATTCTTAAATGCATATCCCCTTAGTAGTTTTAAAATGTATTTTGTGATTTTTAAATACTTAAAACTGTGCCAGATATATCTTGACATATAAAATCTGGCAGATATTTAATAACTTATCTACATATAACTCTGAAAGGTTTAATCTATGTGTAGTCTTTGTATTCAAAAAAGCAAATCAATTTCCTAGTGGTATTTGTTGTGCCATTAATAGTGTGGTGATAAAGTGATACACTGTTATTTGCCCATCAAAACCTGACCAGGTGCAGAATCTATCTCTCTCTCTCTCTCTCTCTCTCTCTCTCTCTCTATCCATCCATCCATCCATCCATCCATCCATCCATCTATCTATCTATCTATCTATCTATCATTTACACAAATTATCTAACATTTACACAAATGACCAGCCACTGCCAGAAGGGACAGAGAGCTTCATCTATGCTGATGATCGTGCCATTACTGCTCAAGCAGGAAGCTTTGAGATGGTAGAACAGAAGCTCTCCGAAGTTCTAGATGCCCTTACTGCCTATTACAGGGAAAACCAGCTGATCCCTAATCCATCTAAAACACAGACATGTGCCTTTCACCCCAAGAACAGATAAGCATCCCGAGCTCTGAGGATCACCTGGGAAGGAATTCCACTGGAGCATTGCAGCACACCCAAATACCTGGGAGTCACTTTGGACCATGCTCTTACCTACAAGAAGCACTGCCTGAACATCAAGCAAAAAGTGGGTGCTAGAAACAATATCATATGAAAGCTGACTGGCACAACCTGGGGATCACAACCAGATACAATGAAGACATCTGCCCTTGCGCTATGCTACTCTGCTGCTGAGTATGCATGCCCAGTGTGGAACACATTTCACCACGCTAAAACAGTGGATGTGGCTCTTAATGAGACATGCCGCATTATCACGGGGTGTCTGCACCCTACACCACTGGAGAAAGTACACTGTTTATCCGGTATTGCACCACCTGACATCCGCTGGGAAGTGGCAGCCAATAGTGAAAGGACCAATGCAGAGAAATCTCCTGCTCATCCCTTGTTTGGGTATCAGTGAGCACATCAACGACTTAAATCAAGAAATAGTTTTCTAAGATCTACAGAGACACTCGCTGGAACACCTCAGCAAGCGAGAGTCCAAAAGTGGCAGGCTCAAACCCAAGCAATAGCTGATACCAGATGAGAGACTCCCCCCTGGGCACACAGAAAACTGGGCGACTTGGAAGGTGCTGAACAGACTGCGCTCTGGCACCACGAAATGCAGAGCCAACCTCAAGAAATGGGGCTACAAAGTGGAATCCACAACATGCGAGTGTGGAGAAGAGCAAACCACTGACCACCTGCTACAATACAAGCTGAGACCCGCCACATGCACAATGGAGGACCTTCTTGCAGCAAGACCAGAGGCATTCCAGGTGTCCAGATACTGGTCAAAGGACATTTAATCAACTACCAAGCTTGCAAACTCTGTTTTGTCTGTTTGTTAAAAATTGTTAAAAATGTAATACAATTATCTGGTTGATACTGACATGATAAATCTATCTATCTATCTATCTATCTATCTATCTATCTATCTATCTATCTATCTATCATCTATCTGTGTTCCATGGAACTGTTCTATGTTGCAAAACCTTCCAAAACATGTGTTTGACTATATGATTTGTTATATCTGCGTATTAGACAGAATGCACCCAGGACCTAAGTGCATAACAATGTGTGAGTTTCATTGCTTGATTGGCAAAACACATACAAACCTTTACCAATTTCGTGGGAATTCTCTGGCAGGCAAACGCAGCAATTACCATAATAGCAGCCTTGTCATTTAAACTTGTAGCATCTCTGGGTACTCCAAGAAATAGTCTATATCCAGGAAATAATAGTGTCCTTGGGCCTCCAAATTTTAAAATAAAATGCCTGTGGCAATTGGAGCTATGGCAATTCTGAGTTGTTATGTAAAATTATGGGCTTTGTTGCTAGAAGATAACCAGTGCTAACCAGGTAAGCAATTAAACATTATTTGGCCTTAGTATTCACGTGAGAGAATCAGTGTGTAAAATAGTTTGAGTTTGGTGCTAAGATTTGAGAGAACCGCATTCAGATCCCTATTCGTCACATGGAAATACAGTGAATGACTTTGGAGGCTCATGTTCCTCCATCCTGTGATGCAACAGGAAAACTCTTCTGGAAAAATCATATTAAGATTTATTGATAAATCAGGGTCAACTCAAAACACATAACAACAACTGATGTTTTTTTAATGCATAGCTCTTTAAATGCACAACTAGATTAGGGGTGCATCCCTTTTTTATGCTTTAAGGCAGGGTTACTCAAACTTTTTAAACAGAGGGCCAGGTCACAGTCCTTCAAACTGTTGGAGGGTCAGATTTTAATTTTAAAAAACATGAATGAATTCCTATGCACACTGCACATATCTTATTTGTGGTAAAAAAAAAAACACTTAAAAACAAGACAATGATTAAAATGAAGAACAATTTTAACAAATATAAACTTATTAGTATTTCAGTGGGAAATGTGGGCATGTTTTTGCCTGAGGAAATTGCTTGATTGGCAATTGTTGTTTGTTGTTGTTGTTGTGTGCTTTTGAGTCATTTCAGACTTAGGTTGACCCTGAGCGAGGGCCGGGTAAATGGCCTTGGAGGGCCGTATTCGGCTCCTAGGACTTAGTTTGAGGATCCCTGCTTTAAGGACTTAAAAAGATTGGGGGCTGCTCCCGTAGACCTGCAGAAAGGGAGATAGATACATGCAGACACTCTTGCTGGTAGAGAGTAGGATGGGAAATAAATAATATTCATCCTAGCACTAAGGATTGATGCAGGGAGAACCACTAGATCTGCCTATTTAAATATACTACTAGATCTGCCTATTTAAATCATGTCCCAGAAATAACTGACTTAGTCAATCTGAATTGTCAGCAGATGTATGATGCTCCCAGTATTACGACAATACAATATACACTGCCATATGAAATCCCAATTGTCCTCCCACACCGAAATAATGAGACCACACAGATTGCTTTGGGTTTAAATATGGGCAACTTTATTAACGTTACCTATTTAACTTTAACTGTTTTAATTTTTAACTGTATTTGTTTTGGGAAAGCCGAGGTAGCCTCCCTGCCCATCCACTCCTCGGCAAGCTGGGGAAAAACCTGGTACCCTCTTTTAACCAAATCTGGGCAACCTCTAATGTAGTGTGCAGGGAACCTTATTTAAGGTAACAAAGGCCATAGTCCCCTACCCTTCTTAGGCCATTTCCCTTCACGTCTCCTAACCAAGGTAACATCAGGAGAGTGTTTAATTAATAGCCTCTTAACCTTGAAAAGAATATACCTCAAATATTTAACTTTTCTTATGTGTTTTCCAGGGCAACTTATTTTAAACCGCACCATCCTAATTTGCCCCGTAACAGTACAGGGTAGGCAAAAAAAAAAACCCCTAGAATATAGGGGGGAAAGATTCCTACCCGGTCCCCTAATGGCAACCTAATATACTGTTAAAAAGGGGGCGAGCGTGGTGGGTCAATGGTCAGACGAAGAATGTAAAAAGGGGGCAGGCCAGGCAAGGACCTGGCTCCGCCCCCAAAGTAGTTCCGCTGGAACTACTTCTCTCCTTCGGTGAGGAGACAAACCGCTTTCCCTCCCCGGCTGGGCCAGGGAGGGAAAGCTTCTTCTCAAGCTTTGAACTGGATTAGATGGCAGTGTAGACTCATATAATTCAGTTCAAAGTAGATAATCTGGATTATCTGATTTGATAACCTGGATTATATGGCAGTGTAGATCCATCCTGGGAGCTTCCTATAGATGTCATGCCCCACTGTGGGCCCCAGTCCCACAGGGCTTGATCAGACCTGATCAAAGCAAAATTTGGTAAGATGGCTTTGTTGTCCAAATAATATTTTAGGATCGAAAAAAATGATGAATGCACCTAAATTCACTGTGCCCCTTCTACGGTGCCATATAATCTAGATCAGAGGTCCTCAAACATTTTAGACAGAGGGCCAGATCACAGTCCCTAAAACTGTTGGAGGGCCGGATTATAATTTGAAAAAAAAATGAATGAATTCCTATGCACACTGCACATATGTTATTTGTAGTGTAAAAGACACTTAAAAACAATATAATAATTAAAACGAAAAACAATTTTAATAAATATAAACTTATTAGTATTTCAATGAGAAGTGTGGGCCTACTTTTGGCTGATGAGATAGGATTGTTGTTGTTGTTGTTGTGTGCTTTCAAGTCGTTTCAGAATTAGGTTGACCCTGAGCGAGGGCCGGGTAAATGACCTTGGAGGGCCGCATCCGGCCCCCGGGCCTTAGTTTGAGGACCCCTTATCTAGATTATCAAAGCAGATAATCCACATTATCTACTTTGAACTGGATTATATGAATCTACCTTGCCATATAATCCAGTTCAAAGCAGGTAAACTGGATTTTATATGACAGTGTGGAAAAAGGCCTGGTTGTTTTTATATGAAAAGGATGTATGATGAAAATACATAAAATTTGAAACTGGAGATTCTGTTTTTTAAAAAAGCATTCTTTTTTATAGATTTTTATTAAAGGATTTTTTTCAACAATAAAACTTGGGGGAAAGAACATGTCAAGGATAGACTTGAGACTGTCAGCTGGGAATCAACCCCAAGGATATGATACAAAACTGCCCTCCAAAAGGGTTGGTAGGTAGCCTTTTGCTCAGATAGCAGTTAGGAAGATAGCAGGGAGTATGTAGGATAAATTCAAGATGCAGGTCCATCTCCCCGTAATTCAAGAGATCACTGCTTAGGAGCAGCTGAGTGGAAAATGCTTCCACTCTTTCATCAGCAATGTTAAAGATGGGTTGATAGACTACCCAACAACATGGATGGGTACTCTATCACTTGTTGTAATCACACATCTACAGTAGGCCCACTATGGGACCTTCCAGACAGGCCCTATATCCCAAGATCTGATCCCAGATTTTCTGCTTTAAAGTGGATTATATAAATTCTGTCAAATAATCTGGGATAAATGGAAAACCTGGAATCAGATCATGGGATATAGGCCTGCCTGGAAGGGCCCTGTTACTTGATGATGCTCTTATCAAACATGGCATTAGGGAACCTTCTTCATTTGAAATCTTCTCCATCAGATTTTTCTCCAATATGAAAGCTGACTGCTACCAACCATGATTTATCATTCAGTACACCCACCTGGCCTTCCTGCCGTAGGAAACCTTTTTGTAAAAGAGCTCATTATAAGCAGTGCTGGCAGAGTCATTGGCTATGATTGAATTCTCAGAACAGTGACAAAATGATTCGTAAAGGGTCAGCCTCACTGCAGATATGCTGACTGCATAACCCGTCAGTTATTAAAGGAATGTTCCACATTGCCCTTTTCTCTGTCTTATCCTCCTGTGACAAACCCTACACCTCAGATTTTGACAGAAAAAAAAATATATGTAATGACCATCCACCTCATTTTATGTACTAGGTGAATACATGGGGATCTTCAAAATCATTTTATGTAGAAGAGTTTTGCTTGCTTTCAATGGACCAGGCTGATAGTCTGAAAACACCAGGAGCAGAGAAGGATGAGCATTATTATTTTTTCAAAGAACACCTCTTAATTGGGGGAACAAAGAGCTCAGGTACATGTATCAACCAGTAATCCTTTGGTAGCTCAAAAGATCCCTCACTATCAGAGGCCTTACCTGCATTTCTCCTACTGACTAACTCATCTCTGTTCCTGCCTCTGATCTACAGCCATAACACTTAATGCATCCTGTGATACTTATTGCATGACCCGTAAAGCCCAATATGTCTCAGGTCTAAGCTATGTGACTGATTTTATGTCTTAGCAGCAACCTACCCTAAGATCCTCAAGAGAGGCCCTTCTCTTAGTCCCACTACCATTGAAAAGCTTAGTTGGTGGGAATGCAAAAGAGGGCCTTTTCAGTGGCTGCCCCTTATCTCTGCCAAGGGAAGACAGAATACCCCGCTCCCTGTTGTCTCTCTAGTGGCAGGTTAAAATCAGGCAGACTTTTAATCTTTTTAAAGAAAGGTTTGGGAGCCTTTCTTATCACATTATTCACCAAGGATTGTGGTGAATTTGGAGGGGCCCAGCAGGGTGTGTGGAGAACCCATCGCCCCACACCCTGCATTATAAATAACTAAATAAGTAATTTTATATTCCGCCCCATCTCCCTGTGGGGACTCAGGGTGGTTCACAACATAAAAAGTAAACATTCAATGCCATAAAATACAGCAATAAATTAAGCAGAACAAATAAACAGTAAAACATTCAACCAGATAACAGATCCCAGTAAGAGCAGTAAAACACATTAGACAGTATTGATAAAAACAGGGTTAAAAGCCATCTCCATATTCCATTGCTTGTATCAAAGTCCAGATCTTTAACCATTCATCTCTCCATAGGTCTGGGTGCATATGAAGATTTTTATTTGCTTCCTAAAAGAGGACAGTGATGGGGCCATTCTGATCTCCTTTGGGAGGGAGTACCAAAGGAAGAGGGCAATTGCACAGAAGGCCCTCCGTTGATATGGGGGAAAAACTACTTCTGGCATTGCCCGACTCCCCCCTTACCCCATCACATGGGGGATGCATCCGCCGCCTGACTTCCTCCCATTTATTTATTTCATCTACTTATACCCCGCCCTTCTCACCCCGGGGGGGACTCAGGGCAGCTTACAAAGGAGGCACAATTAGATGCCCAAATCACACAACAAACAATACAAAATATAACAGTTCAACAATTAAAATGAAACATCAATACCTATTAAAATCATAAAAACTATCTCATGTCAGAGTCCATATATCAGAGTCCATATATCCATTCCATTCCATTGTCCTTGTCTATCGATAGGTCCTTTTGTTGCCACAGCAGTGGCATACGACACTCCCTCTTCACTTTTCTAGGGGGGAAATCTCTATATTATTTTCAAGCTTTGGGGCATACATTTGCCCAAGGAAGAGCAATATTCCCTTCTCTCTTTTAAAATAATAATAATAATAATAATAATAATAATAATAATAGATCTTGCAGATTTGCAAGAGATTTTCTCTCTTTTTCTTCCCCTCCAAGCCATGCAATATTTTTCTTCTTCTTGACTTGCAAAGGCTCCCCGCTCCCTTCCCTTTTCAGAACATTCCCTCCTCCTCCTCTTCCTTCTCCTCCTCCTCCTCCTTCTCTCTCTCTCTCTCTCTCTTAGATTGGCCAACTCCATCTTGGGAGGAGAAGCGGAATGAGGAAGACATTGGAAAATGAAACACACTGTTAAGGGAGGAGTGAGAAATATATCATAGCTCGGAGCCTTGACCCCATTATAGGCCGAGGGCTGAAAAACTCGACTTATCTTCGAGTATTTATTTATTATTTATTTCGGGCACTTCTACCTCACCCTTCTCAACCCCCTAGAAGGGACTCAGGGCGGCTTACAACTGGCACAATTCGATGTCAACAATTCAACAGATAAAATACATAACAACAATAACCACAAGTTAAAACATACAATTAATATAATAACAACTAAACGCCAATCTAGTGGCCAACGTTCACAGAGTTCTAAAATCCGTAAATCCATTCAGCATTACCATAGTCCTTTCCAAATTCTGGTCCTCATTACCTTGTCAGTCTGCCAGATTACCCAAAGGCCTGGTCCCATATCCATGTTTTCAGCTTCCTTCTGAAGGAGAGGAGGGATGTTGATGACCTAATTTCCCCAGGGAGTGAGTTCCACAGGCGAGGGGCCACCACTGAGAAGGCCCTGTCCCTCATCCCCACCAGCCTCACTTGTGATAGAGGCGGGGCCGAGAGCAGGGCCTCCCCAGAAGATCTTAAGCTCCGAAGTGGGACATAGAAGGAGATACGTTTTGACAGGTACACTGGGCCATACTTTATGTCCCACCTCCAGCTTTGTGAATCTGCCAACCATATGAGACCTACTGAGGCCTTCTTCTCTTGGAACCTTTCTGGGGGACATTGTCCTTTTTTTCTTTTTCTTTTTTTCTTTTTTCTTTTTTTTTCTTTTTTGCATTAACACAGAGAGAGTGGAATATCCTGCCAAATGTTTCCTTAATTCCATGCTACCCCACCTTCATTTGGGAGCAAAGATGTAGTCATTCTAGTGGCTGTTCCTATTAAAAATAGGCCTTTGACTATTACTGTTTTTCTCCAGCTTTTAATCTTTTTTTATTGTGGCTTTAACTGTAACCTGGTTTTGTATTTTTAATATATGATGCATTTGTTCAGTTTGCTTAACTTGAACAAAGGGAGAATAAAATGCTTGAACTGAAACAAACAGTGCAGCATTATCCTCTTCTCTTGCACTGCCTGGGGGACCTTGTCACACACAGAAGCTTAACTGTGATGTAACAGTTTGTTCTCACAAAATCATTGCCTAGAGGCAAATAGCCGAGGCATCACATGATACTTGGCAATTTACATGTCACCCTAGAGTAATTTGAATATATCTGCATAATTAACCTGGATTAAACAGACACATTGCAGTATAAACTATTTCTACCATACAAGAGTTGGTTTATCCTGATGTTGTCACTAAACTAGAAGATGACTCCCTCCTCAAGTTTCTTACATGAATGTGTGTGTTGTGTTTAATTTCAGAGCAACATGCTAGCTGGCTTGTAGCTTTAGGGCTTAATTTAACTCAACCAAGCAACCCATTCCCTAGTTCCATCACTGAAAGTCTGAATCTCAGACATAGTGTACAGTACACTGATTTTGCTGAAGGTTTTGACCAGATCTGTTGTACCTAAACAACTTTTTGAAGTGAGAATATCGCCTTAAAAAGAATGAAAACTCCTAGTTCCACAGGAAATTTATTACTGATGGCTGAAAGCTCTATGATCTGTGTCTTCCTTAATGAACTTCCAAGGAATCTCACTTGTTCATAGAGTATTCTGTTCTAGATAAGTAGTCAGGAGAATGTGGCCCACAGGCCATATGCAGTCTTTGCAAGTCCCTGGGAGTGCCAATTTCACGACAAGAGATCCCTAAAGCTCCCCAAAATGCCAATTTTAAAAAATTAAGTCAAAGACCACAGACTGTCTAAACTTCCACCAAAATGGTGATTTTGCTCCTTTTGCTCTCGATCAGCCTGAAATCCCCCCAGATGCAAATGTATCTCTTATTTTTTGCCCATTCCTGGAACTCGAAGTGACAAAATGTCACTTGCAGTCATGCTGAAGATTGCTGTGAGGCCCATGGGAAGAGGTTTAGGGGCGAATAGTTCCATCCTTTCTCTTGATGACATATTGCTAAAAAGGGAAGCAGTTAAGTTCAAAAATTTCCAATAGGACCGACCAACTATGACAAAATAGCAAGCAAGTTTTCAAGAGAACATTTTTACTTATGTTTGATTTTGAATCCATCTTGGCAGAACATAGTCCCCATCCTATGGAGGTACTGGACCTGCCCCATGCCATATTGCATTTGGAGGACATTTATTTACAAATTACAATAAGTGTTAGGTACCACAAATTAGAGAAAACTTAAATGACATTGAAGTGATATTTCCTTGTGGGAAAATATGATGTATCTAAGGCCTTTGCTAAGTTGAGTTATATCTCCTTGCTTGTATTCTTCTGGCCAAGGCCAAGATGTCTTGGTACTGCTGAGTTGCTTGCTTTAGGTTTTTAAACCACTATTTAGAAAGAGTAGACTAGGAAATTGACCACATTTCTAATAGTATGGATAATTGCACTAGAGCCTTCAAATAAGAAAGAAAACCTCCCTGGGTTAGTTATAATAAATTGCTACTTTGCCATGTTAATTTATATCCCTCCGTGGGTACACATTTCTCTTCTAGTGAATGCTGCTGGCTAGTATGCTCTCCTAGTAGCCATTTGTCCTGTGTTGATGCAAAAGGGCCTCTACTCATATTGTATATGTGTGTGTGTGGTGTGTGTGTGTGTGTGGGGGGGGATGACTATTATATGCATGCATTTTAGCCCCCATTTGCTTTGTCATTTAAAGTGGTGTAGGAGGTACATTATTCTGAAACATCCAATCTACATCCCATGAGAATGTAGATCAACCCAAAACACAAAGAAGTGTGCAGCCTCAATAAGGAGGCTTTTCTTGCTTTTTATAGGATGAAACGGATGCCAGGGAGGGCAGAGGGCCAGTTGGCTATGCCCACCATCTTGACTCCGGTTTGGCACAGGTAGGTGTCTGATCACCCCTTTGCTGAAAAGAAAGATTGTTGGCCCCTTGTGTGGGCAGGTAATATGCAAAGAACCAGAATTTTAACATATTCAACCCATATGACTCTGAACTTTGCTTGGCTTTTGTAAATCAATGTAGATGTTTTATTTAGGTTTTATGTCAATATATAATTTTGTTTATTGATGTTAGATTTTATGTATTGATTAATGTTGTTGTTTTATCTTGTTATTTTTTTTGTTATTATTTTGTTTAATATGTATTGTAATGTGTTATGTTTTAACTCTACTGTTGGGCTCGGCTCCATGTAAGCTGCCCCGAGTCCCTTCGGGAGATGGAGGCGAGGTATAAAAATAAAATTGTTATTATTATTATTATTATTTTACTGACACAAAAACACAGTATGTCACAGTAAACAAGATATATATGCTGGATTTCATATCACAAAATCACAAGTCGAACACTTCCCAAGTGTCTAGGGCTTTGTGGTGTATTTTCAAATGATGCGCGCAGATCCAAGTAAGGTGGCCTTTTGCAAACAGATTGTTATTTTGTCGATGTTTATTGTTTCCAAATGCCGGCTGAGATCTTTTAGCACGGCACCCAGTGTGCCAACGACCACTGGGACCACTTGTACTAGCTTATGCCAGAGGCTTTGCAGTTCAATTTTGAGGTCCTGATAATGGCTGAGATTTTCCTGTTGTTTTTCTTCAATGCGACTGTCACCCGGTATGGCGACATCAATAATCAAAACTTTTTTCTTTTCCACAGTCATGATGTCTGGCACTTGTGATCCAAAATTTTGTCAGTCTGTATTCGAAAGTCCCACAGTATTTTTGCGTGTTCATTTCCCACTACCTTTGCAGGTTTATGATTATAATTATAATTATTGTTGTAGTTGTTGTTTTCATACATGGGAAAATTCTGTATTATTTTGTTGGGTTATTTTGAATGTTGTTTTCTTGTGGCATTGAATGGTTGCACTTTTGTATGCTGGAATCCAGCCTGAGTTCCCTTGGGGAGATAAGGTGGGATATAAATAAAGTTTTATTTTAATTTTAAATTCTGGTTCTCTGCACATTTGGGCCACTTTAGAAGGACCCTTAGATCAGTGCTACTCAAAGTAGTAGTACAGTGTCACTCCATGATCCATTAGCTACCTAGTGGGTTTCTAGGGGGGGGGAAAGAAATATTTCTAGCCATCAGGCAAAGAAATTATAATAGTACCTGGCATTTTAGAATAATTGCTAGGTTTCCACATAAATTTAAGAAGCATTTCCTTAGATGAAAGATAGTTCCCAACATCCTGATACTTAGAAAAGAACTCATACAGGAAGAGAGGGCTGTAGGTTCTCTGTGCCTCTCTTGAAGGTTTGGAATTATTCCCAAACTCTAGTCCTCTAGGTGCTTTGGACTTCAGTTCCTAAGATCCTCATCTGCCTTGACCAATGGTCAGAGATTCTGGGAGCTGAAATCCAACACATGGAAGACCAACATTTAGGAAACCCTGGTCTATAGGATGGAGTAAAATAAAGACTTCAGTGTAGGATATAAGTCAGAGAGGGCAAGGCCTGCTTTTCAGTTCAGCTACTTACATCTCAACAGTAATGTCCATGATTTCATGCATAAGAAATTTCTCCTGCATAAGAAATTAGGAGATATTTATCAGTATAGGGAAATGGGAAATGTTACATTTGTGGATATTTTGATGAGTTCAGTCTTCTTGCCCTACTATGGATAGTATGGCCACCACCAACAGAGTGTGATGAAAGGGGAGAAAGGTGTGATGAAAGGGGAGAAAGGCAATTCCAAACATGAATGAACAACGTATTTCTAGTGTTCCTATTAGGACAGCAGAAGGTATCCATACTTTTTCATGCCCATGGATTCATTGAGAGGACAGTACACAAACAGGTCTGAGTTCATGTCTTGCTCTAAGGCAGTGGTTCTCAACCTGGGGTCCCCAGATGTTTTTGGCCTACAACTCCCAGAAATCCCTGCCAGTTTACCAGCTGTTAGGATTTCTGGGAGTTGAAGGCCAAAAACATCTGGGGACCCCAGGTTGAGAACCACTGCTCTAAGGGCTTATTGGGTAGTTCAGATCAGTGTAAATCTGTCCCAGTGTAGTTCCAGATTCATGCCAAATCTGAGGCCTCTGCCTAGACAGCCCAGAAGTGTATCCACTCAGCTGCACTGTCACCGCCTCTGTGATATCACCATTCCTAGCAGGCCATAGACCTCCACCAGACAGTTGTAGGCACCTCTGCTGATGCCAGAATGGAGTGCCCTTGTGATCAGTCAGAAAGGCAAAGCTTGAAGATCTCTTTTCCCCCTGACTGATAAAAGGGATGACAGGCTCTGGTCTGTGGAGGAATTGGGGCTCTTTCACATTGCAAAATTATAGTGCCATGTTCCACTTTAATTGCTATAATTTCCTATGCATTCCAATGAGTTGTACTTTAGAGAGGGGCATTTTACTTTCTCCTGCATAAGTCAAAGAGTTTTCAGTCAAAGAGTTCCCTTCATATTTCAACCAAACTACAAGCTATGAAAGCAGGCATTCCAGTTGCTTCCATGCTTGCCTTCTGTCTAGATAATGGCTGTGTGCAGAAGGGCAAGTGTCCTGGAAATATACCATGGGCAATCCCATTTGCTTCCAATTGTAGGCAATCCAGAGAGATTAAAGAAGACTCAGCGAGTGAATGCATTTTCCTCCCCCTTCCCAGTTATTTTGTTATAGTGTGGGAAGTGTTCAGACAGCTAAGGAAGCATCCGGGACATCTGGTTTTTACAGGGGGGTTATGTAAGTGGGGTCCTTCTCCTTTCCCACTCTTCTCCTAACCACATTGAGACTCAAGGAAAAACACTACCAGCACCGGGCAATGTAACTACCCCCCCCCCCCCCATTTCTCTATCTCTCATTTACTATGTACAGTATATGTAAATGCAAATATTCCAGTATGCTAAATGCAAAAAGTATCCTGGTCTCCAGCATTTTGGATAAGGGAGACTCAACATGCAATATTAGTGATGCCACATAGAACATTGTAGCATATTTAACTCTACTTTAATATTTACCTTTTTTATTTGTTTAGTTGTTTTTTCTCATCTTCCAGATTTATTATTACAGCAAAGCCTCTTTATTACCTTTTAGCATATTTCCTTTAAAAATACTTTTATTATTGCAATATAAGCAATATAAGTACAGTGTCTCCTCCCAAATAAAATTAGCTTTAGTATGTTGTAAACAACTTATATTTTAGACCTCACAATCTCTGAGGATACTTGCCACAGATGCAGGCGAAACGTCAGGAGAGAATGCTTCTAGAACATGGCCATATAGACAGAAAAACCTACAACAACCCAACTTATATTACGTATAGGATTTTTTCCTCTTTAAATAAATAAATAAATTTAAATAAAAATAATTAAAAAACAATATATATTGAAATCTGTATAGCTTTTTTAAAAAGTTGTGAGCCGCTTTGTGTCTCAATCCTAAGGGGAAAAGCAGCGTACAAATAAATATAACAATAAAACTGGGAAAGCTATGACTTATATGGACATAAGGATGCATTTTTCCCATGACTCACATACACAAATAATTAGTGTTTATTACAAGGTATCTTATATGTGGGTCCCCAGCCATAGATTTATAGTCCAAAAAAGGCAATAGGCATGATAAAAAAGTAAGCAGTCCTCTATTATACCACTGTGTTTTTGAGTGCTTCATCCAATCTGTTTTAGAGCTGCTAATAATATTCTGAACAAGAAATCAAACTCAAGAAATCCAAAATTGAACAATCCACATTCCCTGCAGAGTTCCTGCTCGTGCCCAAATTGATAACTTTTGCTTCCATTTGCAAACAAACAAACTAAAACATGCATCTTACCTTGGAGAAGTGGAGGCAACTGCGACATGTGTTCCCACTGATGCAAGAAGAGCCATGATTTCCTGCTGGGGAATGAAGGTCTGAGCCTGGCATCTGAAGCTCCATGACACAAACTGGCAATAAGCCCAAAAGATTTGGTGATAGCGTCAGCACAATAGATAGGTTCTTTAAAGTTCAGACTTAAATCTCAAGTTTGAAGGAGCTCAATCAATCATAGAGTTTGAAGGAGTTCAATGTGGGATCTCCAGCTAAAGCATTCCCAGCAGGTAGGCACCCATCTTCTTTCTGAAGATATCCAAAGTAGGAGACCACATCACTTCTCTAGGCAATTGTTTCCACTGCTCAACCACCCTTAGGGCTTAATCAAATGAGGCAGGGAAACCAGGACTGCAGCTGGATTATCATCTTTGGTGATAGTCCCTATCACTTGACACCATGTACATCTTGCTGCTGGCTTGCTTCCCCATCCCCTGAGATTCTTCCATTCCTAGTTATTGTTGTTGTTCATTCGTTCAGTCGTTTCTGACTCTTCGTGACCTCATGGACCAGCCCACGCCAGAGCTCCCTGTCAGATGTCACCACCCCCAGCTCCTTCAAGGTCAATCCAGTCACTTCAAGGATGCCATCCATCCATCTTGCCATTGGCCGGCCCCTCTTCCTTTTTCCCCAGCATCATTGTCTTCTGTAAGCTTTCCTTTCTTCCCATGATGTGGCCAAAGTACTTCATCTTTGCCTCTACTATCTTTCCCTCCAATGAGCAGTTGGGCTTTATTTCCTGAAGTATGGACTGGTTGGATCTTCTCGTGGTCCAAGGCACTCTCAGAACTTTCCTCCAACACCACAGTTCAAAAGCATCTATCTTCCTTCGCTCATCCTTCCCTAAGGTCCAGCTCTCACATCCATAGGTTGTTTTGGTTGTGTCAGGAGCGACTTGAGAAAACTGCAAGTCGCTTCTGGTGTGAGAGGATTGGCCGTCTGCAAGGACGTTGCCCAAGGGACATCCGGGTGATTTGATGTTTTTATCATCCTTCTCCTTTTATCATCCGTAGGTGACTACGGGGAATACCATTGCTTTAACAATGCGGATCTTCATTGCCAGTGTGATGTCTCTATCCTTCACTATTTTATCAAGATTAGACATTGCTCTCCTCCCAAGAAGTAAGTGCCTTTTGATTTCCTGGCTGCAGTCTGCGTCTGCAGTAATCTTTGCACCTAGAAATACAAAGTCTGTCACTAGTTATTAACAAGTAAGAAATGTCAATACCTCCATTTTTCTGTAACATTCCCTTCACCTACTTTGGTGCAATGGGTCTTCAAACTCTCTGTGCTGGCATGCTGGCAGTGAAGTGATGTCAAGGGCTACAGCTCTCCTTCCTCCCTCACTATTCCTAAGTTAACTGTTGAATATTATATTTATATTTGCCTTTTTTGTTTTTTAATACTGGAATTGCACAATTGTGCTAAAATAATAATAAATTAATGAACAACAGGCAAGACAGTGTGCAGATGGTATGCAGAAGCACAATCACGGACTACAGACTGATGAATCAGTGCAATTCCGCTAATGAAGAGAGGTGGGGTATCAAAAGCAGTCAACATTGTGTATATTATCTATGTATACTATCAATGATAACATGACTGTCATGGAATAGTGGGTTTGTGTTACAACGTCATGAGTATCAAGAAGCTTGCTTTAATACTCAATCAAAATCTATCTTCCTATAATTCCAGATAATTAGACCTGATCCTACTCTCTGGGACATTTCTTCAGGTATTTAAAAAGTGTGATCATGTCACTCTCAGTCTTCTCCTTGCCAAGCTGAACATGTCATGCTCCTTCAGTCTTTCCTTATATGTTTTGTTCTCCATACATCTTATTATTCTTGTTGCCATCTCTAACTTGCTCCAAATTGTCTATATCCTTCTTAAAATGAGGTGGCCAGAATTGAACTCGGTATTCCAGATGAGACCTGATCAGCATAAAATATAGAATATTACTTCCTCAACTTGGAAACTATGCTTCTATAAATGCAGGCTAAACTTTCTTTGCTACAGCATCATGCTGCTGACTCTTGTTCAATTTATGAATGATTCCAATGGTTGTTTCCATATGTATTACTGCTAAGCCATGTATCTCCTATCCTATAAGTGCACATTTGGTTTTTGTGCCCTTGCAGTTGAATTTTGCATTCATTTCTGTTGAATTTCATTTTATTAGTTTCTGTCCAATTTCCCGGTTTCTCAAACAGACACTTAGATGAAATACCAAGCATATAGTACAAATACAATAGCAGGAAAAAATACAGCTGTTTGGACAAGGAGAATAAAATATCAATATATAATATCTGAAGAATAGACCCCAGCAATGGGGCCACTTCTGCTTCTCTTCTCTACACCATTTTTCATGGATCTTCTCACATGTGTAAACCTCTCCCACTAATATGCATACCCTGTTTGGTCTATTATTTTGAAACATTTTATACCTCTCTATTGTTGTTGTTCATTCGTTCAGTCGTTTCCGACTCTCCATGACCTTGTGGACCAGCCCACGCCATAGCGTCACTGTCGGCCATCACTACCCCCAGCTCCTTCAAGGTCAATCCAGTCACTGCAAGGATGCCACCCATCCAACCTTGTCCTTGGTCAGCCCCTCTTCCCTTTTCCTTCCATTTTCCCCAGCATAATTGTCTACCTCTATTACTACCTTCCAATTATGAGGTCTATCCTTCCATATCAGTTAAACCTATTTGGATCAACTTCACTTATGAGTTCGAGTTCACTTTATTTATTTCTTACTAGCCATCCCCTGCCACACATTGCTGTGGCCCAGTCTGTGTATATGTGCATTTTGTGTGTATATATTTGTGTATATGTGTATATATGTGGTTTTTTGCATGCATTGTAATTGGGTTTTTGTTGTTTTTTAAGCCTTTTCTTCTGTGTTTTTCAGTGTTTTTATGAGTGATGGTCACTTGTTGGCCGGATAGGTGTCTTGTGTCCAAATTTGGTGTCAATTCACCCAGTGGTTTTTGAATTATGTTAATCCCACAAACAAACATTACATTTTATTTATATAAGATGCTCTGTACCTTATTTCATTTACCCCAGCTGATTCCTTGCTGTTATTTTCTACCCATGACTTGGTCCTTGTGTCATTGGTCAGATTTCACTGTATAATTGAGGTTACCATTTCTAGTAGATATGAAGTCTGAGGCAGCAACTATATAGAGCTGGCTCTACCACCAACCAAGTCGGTCAGCCCCATCACACCAGAGCATGGATCCACTTTAAATCCTATTTCTGCTTCCTGCAGATTTCTGGGGTTTGTAGTTTAGTGAGGCCCAGGACACTCTGTGGCAGAGAAGTTTAAAGGCTCCTCCCTAAATTACATGCCCCAGAATTCTACAGGATGCAAAAACTGAATTCAAGATGCATCCATGCTCTAGTGTGATGCAGTAGTGTGACTCAGCGGAAGCCCCACCCACAAAGAAAACATATAGCCCAAAATAGACAAAAAATTCACACAAAGTTGTAAACATCACAGACAATTAATGCCCACCAAACACCTTCTCACCTTCTTCTGTTTCTGCAGAAGCTGAGCTTCAGAGATTGAGGCAGCAGCCAAGCATCCGTCCCCCCAATCAACCAACCAATCAACTAACTAACTCAGGCCCCATCTACACTGTTCATTAAATGCAGCTCAAGGTCAGCTAGATACTGTGGCAACTACAAAACACATTTCACCAAATGTCCATTGCAGCACAGATTTAATGGTATACAGTGCACCAAAGAGAGAAAAGTCAGAGTTAAGTACTTTATTGCACTGTAGTAGATCTCAATATATCCCAGATCTCAGTACAAAACCAGCTCCGCAGAATGGAGACTGCTTTGTAGGCCCCACACCTCTGCTGAAGCACCTTATATAATTCAGAATGAGAGGGTTGCCAAAAATACCGAAGGGCATGCCTAGCTAGCAGGAGGGGTAACTGACTCCCTGGGATGAGTAATTGATTACCTCCACTCCTGATACTTTTCCTTTTTTTCCCCCAACCTCCCATGCCTCTGGAGTGCTGGTATACATCTCTCCTAGAAATGTGGGAGATGGGGACCTGAAGCGCATTTGAGACAAGATTCCATGGTTAATATTATCATCTTCCTTTCCTCAAACCAGTCTCAAACCAGTTCCAATCTGGAGTAAATGGCCAGTGTAGATGTGCCCCCAGAGCACATGGCCCATAAATTAAAAATATATATATCAGAGCATAGTGCAGGCTAAAGATTTTGGTCTTGTACATTTTCTGTAATTAAGGATGAAGAGAATGTAAAGCCTCAAGATGACTCTAAAGAATCAGTAGCAGATAAAGAATATAAAAGAAATTCTCTGTTCCTTGAAAAAGAGAAGGAAATGGAGGCAATAGTCAGTTGAAGCCCTGAGGTGCCCTGGCAGTGAAAGTATGGATCTCAAAGGCCCTCCACAGTTCAAGCAAAGCTGTACCTGGTTTGCTGATACATAAAGAGAATTCCTACTCTATTTTAATTGCCCTGAACCAGGTACAAATTACATACAATCAGTGGACTGAGGCTGGAGTGAAGCTAGTGAAGTACTATGGAATCTTGGTATCTTCAGTTTGTGTGAATCCATAAATATCAGTTACGGAGTAGGGAGTAATGCAATTCTCAGTTATCTGGTTTTCTATTAATAATGTACAAGAGTTGGATGAAAAGTAAAGCCTCCACCTTCATTACTTGGGTTTAGATGGGAATATTTTAATAAATCAAACGCAGAAATAATCCTTAGAATGTGCTCTTTAACTACTACTATTCACTTTTTCACATAATCACCAGACAATTGAATACATTTCTGCCAATGATGAACAAGTTTTCTGAAGCTGTCACGGAAGAAGTCAACACTGCAACCAGCATCTCACAGTTCTCTCAACATCTTTATCAGAGCATAATGATGTCCCCGCAGATCTTCTTTATTATTGGGATCAGCCGGAAGTCAGACAGTGCTAAATCTGGACTGTATGGAGGATGTCGTACGGTGGTGAGATCCAGTCTCTGAAGTTTCAAGTCTGTGCACTTTCATTTCAGTCATCAGCATCATGGCTACCCATTGTGCACAGATCTTTTGATAGCCAAGCAAAGCAATAATGTGACCCACACATTCTTGTGAAATGCCAGTTATGTGTGAAATTTCTCTCTGAGTGATACGACAATCATCCTGAATCAATCTGTCAACCTTTTGCTTGTTAAACTCAGTGGTTGCTGTCGCAGGACATCCAACTCTTTGTCATGCAAATCAGATGTTCCCACCTCAACATCTTTAAACTTACTCGCCCAACGACGCACAGTAGTCACATCAACACAATCACAATAAACAGCTTGCATTGTCTGATGAATCTCATTTGGAGTGACATCTTCTGCTGTCAAGAATTCAATCACGTTGCTTAAGTCGCATTGACTGACCGTCTGTGCAGGGTTCCATACTTTGCACTTTGTTTTTATACTTAGCATTGAATTCTTGCTGTTGTTGTTTGTTGTACACCACTGTGAGTCGCCTTCGGGCTGAGAACAGCGGTATATAAGTAAGGTAAATGAATTAACAAAACAATTGTTCAATGCTAAGGCTTCCCGCCAAAATGGAACTGTAGAGGAGAGTCTACTGAAAAAGCCAGTATCTGCCACATACTAGTGCTGCCATCTGTTGAGGAGTTACGAAAGTAGAGGCATTACTTTCCATTCAACCCTCGTACTTATGCAATAAAATTTCAACATTTGAGAATTCTGTGATGAGAATACACGTGATGTTCTACTTATACCCTTTCATCACTCACACACATATACATAGCCCCTCAGGGTCCTGGGCTGTTTAAAGTAGTACCTCATGAAACAAAAATGGACTTATAGAAAAGCCATACCTTTCCTTCTTTAATGGTTATGTGGAAACCTTTTTACTAATAGAAGAGAGTCCACTTTGGATGTCAGCCCTTCACTTGATATTCCGTCTAGCTTTAAAACACACATTATTCAATAGTATTAGGACAAGCAGCAGAGACAGAGTCACAACATGTATGTCCTTAATTCAGTGACTCCAGAATTAAGTGATGGTTTGCACGTTAATGGGCACCAGAGATCTAACAGCACAGAGAGACATTTCATAACACTTCAAGCGCAAATGTTTTTTCATTGGTGTCCATGCATAATTCAGGTACCAGTCTTAATGTGGGTCGTACTCAGAGCTAGATAAACCAAGTGCTAAATGTGTGCAAACAAACCAGCCATGCACTTCATGCATGTACCATATATTTTAAAAGTTACAGAGTTTTGGATTCAATGTTGTATTTTTTCCCCCTGATGAATTCATTTGGGACAGTGAGAAATTCACATTATCTCGGAAGTCTTGCGATTCTGAAAAGAAGCTGCTCGTTTTGTATTGAATAGCTCTTCATATTATTGCCTTCTATGTGGCTGTTCCTTTCCCAGAGCTTTCTCATTTCAGGCGAACCTGTTCAGGCCTGGCACCCCCTTCTAGGAGTGATGCTGAAGAATGCTCCAAATATTTGAATGAGCAGGGAACCAAATCATTCAGCAAGAAATGGTTTTGATCACGTTTGCAGTCAAAAGACATTTGTGGAAGCTGGGGAAGGAAGAGGAGGAGGGGAAGTTGTTCTTTATTAGCTCTTGGGAAATGAGTATGGTATTTTACAATTACATAGTTATTCAAAGCAGAGCATGTTCTTGTGATTCCTAGCCACAGTGGAAATGTAGAAATAGCTCTTTTATTAATTCAAAGCCAGTGTATGAAGGATAGAATCCAGCAGCCTTGAGAAAGCAAAGGCACTTTTAATACAGTAGAAGCCAAGTTCTCGTTTTACTGTGAGTTTTATGATTAGATCAGCCACAGAGAAAATGTTATTTCCAAAAAGTGCAGAAAAACTGAATTCCATCTCAGCTTATGTTTTCTAGCCATATTCTTTCTGATCTGCATCATTTCATAAATTGATGGCTTAATAAACAATGATTAATCTCTAGAAGCCATCCTCTTTGAGTGAACCCAAACTCTGATTGTAAGAGCTAGGAAAAGTAATTTGGTAAACAGGAATTTCAGTTGCATAGAGTCCGTGTGAGCAGAGGTATAGGACTTAGATCCATGCTTCTGCCAACTGCTACCCAGCCCCAGCGTAACAGTGAAGATGGAATTAATAACAGCACAAAGCATTCTACCTGGTTTTTGTTAACTGAATTGGATTACATTTTCTGAAAGCAATTTTATTTTAAGCATGTGCACAGAGATTTGTGGAGCTCTGCATCACAGAGTGGAGAGTGGATGGCTTTGAGAACTATTTATTTATTTACCATATAGAACTAGACTGCCTGAAACAGAAGAAGGCACCAAGCATTTTAAAATAATCCATTTAATCCACAAAAGTAACATTGCAGGCATTGTTGGGGTGTGTTTGTGTGTGTGTGTGTGTCACCTCTGTAAAAAGTAAAGGTAAAGGTTTCCCCTGACATTAAGTCTAGTCGTGCCTAACTCTGGGAGGTGGTGCTCATCTCCATTTCTAAGCTGAAGAGCCGGCGTTGTCCGTATACACCTCCAAGATCATGTGACCGGCATGACTGACTGAATTTATTTATTTATTTATTTATTTCGTGCATTTCTACCTCGCCCTTCTCAACCCCCAAGGGGGAACTCAGGGCGGCTTACAAAAGGCACAATCCGATGCCAGCAATACAGATAATAAGATAAAATATATATCAGCAACAATTATAACACAATTAAAACAATCCAATTATACATCATAGCTAATAAAAACCAATCTAATGATCAACGTTCGCCAAGCTCAAAATCCATAAGTTCATTCCACATTGTCATAATCCTATCCAATTCTAGTCATCATTGTCCTTTGTCTGTCTACCAGATTACCCAAAGGCCTGGTCCCATATCCATGTTTTTAATTTCCTTCTAAAAGAGAGGAGGGATGTCGATGACCTAATTTCCCCAGGAAGCGAGTTCCACAGACGAGGGGCCACCACCGAGAAGGCCCTGCTCCTCATCCCCACCAATGTCACTTGTGATAAAGGTGGGGCCGAGAGCAGGGCCTCCCCAGAGGATCTTAAACTCCGAGGCGGGGACGAAAAGGAGATGCATTCGGACATGGAGTACTGCTACCTTCTCGCCGAAGCAGTACCTATTGATCTACTCATATTTGCATGCTTCCAAACTGCTAGGTTGGGAGGAGCAGGGCTAACATCGGAAGCTCATCCCACTCCCCTTTCGGTCAGCAAGTTCAGCAGCTCAGCGGTTTAACCCACTGCACCACCAGAGAGCCCCCTGGTGATAGATAACCACTGTATCTATCACACAAAGAGGTACTTTTAATGTCCATTTTTAGAATGCAGATTTGTTCTAATAACTGTTATGCAAAATGCATTCTAATCTGGAATGGTGATTATTATTTTAGGAAATCTATCACTATTCTAGAAATACTGAGAATTCTGAAACCATGTTTATCATGGTTTTACAGTTTAGACCCCCTTAACTCCACTGGGGCAGACCACCATTAAGGTGGTCTGCCCCAGGAGGCTTATGGATCCAGAAGGATTCCTGATGGTTCTTGGGGATTTTCCCGCTACCTCAGCAGGTGATTCTGTTGATGCTGTGGTCTCTCTCTATAATGGGGAAATTGCTAGTATAATAGACATGATCGCTCCAGAGCGTCCCCTCACAATGCGAAGAGCTAAACTAGCTCCCTGGTTTTCTATAAATCCCAGTACCTGGAATGGCTATAAATCAAGGTGAATTCCACCCAAATCTCACCAGTAGTTTTCTTAGGACATGGGGGTTCTGTGTTCCAAATGTGGTCCAGGTCCATTGTCAATGGGGGTCACAGTGCTCTGACTTGATGCAGGGTGAACTACAACTTCCATCATGTGGAGTCAATCCCTCAAACTCCTCCAGTATGTTTAGTTGCTGATTCGTTCTCCTTTGTTTGTTGTGCATGTGGAGTTGAAAAGAGTAGGAAATGGTTAAGGGAGGGGCAGTGGGCAGGATCATGCAAATTCCAAACCAATGGAGAGAGTCAGAAACACTGGGATGTCTGTGGTGTCATACGTGTAGTATGGTGTTTGGGAAGGACATTGACAGGGGTTGCCCAGGTTATTTGAAAAAGTCATTTTTTATTTTACAAAATGCATAAGGTTGTGGGTGAACTACAACTCACATCATGCCAGGTTAACCCCCTGAAACTCCATAAGTACTTAGTTTGTCATGTTGGGCAAGTTTGCTCTAGATGCGTCATCAATGGAATCCTCTGGTTGCAGTATAAACTACAACTCCCACCATGATGAGTCAGTCCCCTCAAATGGCTAAAGTTGGTTCAGTTGATCATGGGAGTTCTGTCTGTCAAGTTTGGTCCCGGTTTATTGTCGATGGTGATCACAGTGTCTCTAGATGTAGGTGAACTACAACCAGAGGCGACCCTAGGCTATTTTCAATGGTAAGCAAACAGTATTTTGGTGCCCCTCATCCCAGTAACTACAACTCACATATGTCAGGGTCTATTTCCCCCCAAGAGCACCTCAAGAGCACCCCTGGGCAAAATCAACTATACTGCAAATGCTTACTTTGCGTAATGGGTTGAGCCGCCCCTGACTACAACTCCCAGAAATGAAGGTCAGTTCCCCTCAAACCCCTCCAGTATATTCAGTTTGTCATGGAGGTTCTGTGTGCTTTGATTCAGGTCCATCTTTGATAGGGGCCACCATTTCTCTGGTAGTAGAAGAACTTCAACTCTCAAAACTCAAGCTCAATGCCTCCTAAACCCCTCCAGTAACCAAATTTGGGCATATAAGGTATGTATTCCAAGTTGGGTTTACAATACTCTCTGGATGTAGGTGAGTGCCAAATGTGGTCCAGGTCCATTGTCAAAGGGAATCACAGTTATCTGTCTTGATGCAGGGTGAACTAGAATACCCATCATGTTGAGTCAGTCCCCCAAAACCCCTCCTGTATGTTCAGTTACTGATCCTCTCTGTTTGCTGTGTGCCATAGAAAAGGGTAGGATGGGGTTAAGAGAGAAGCAAATCACACACCAATGGAGAGAGTCAGAAACACTGGGATGTGGAGGAAACACATCCAATCTAGGATGAAATTGTCCTCATATGAAAGCCTTCACTTAGGTGGTGTTTGTGGAGGACAGGCTTCACTTGGGCAGTATGGTATTTGGGGAGGACATTGGCAGGGGTTGGTGGACATATTCATGGTGCTCTCTGTAACCTGTAATGTCCTTGGAGCGAGTGCTTTGGGTGGCTCCTCAGAGCTGTGCGTTAAAGCTGTTTGTGGAGATGGAGGAGCTGTCTGTGTAAGTGGACACCTCCACCACATATACACATTTTCACTTTTATTATGTGTATAGATATGGAAAGGGATGTGATTCTTTGCTAATTTCGTCTGTGCAGGAAGCAATGAGTAATTTTAGCCATTTTCTTCCCACAATATATTATCATTATTGCAATTATCGCTATTATTGTGGAGCCCCCGGTGATGCAGTGGGTTAAACCCTTGTGCCGGCAGGACTGAAGATCGACAGGTCACAGGTTCAAATCCGGGGAGAGGCAGATGAGCTCCCTCTATCAGCTCCAGCTCCTCATGCGGGGACATGAGAGAAGCCTCCCACAAGGATGATAAAAACATCAAATCATCCAGGCGTCCCCTGGGCAACGTCCCTGCAGACGGCCAATTCTCTCACACCAGGAGTCACTCCTGACATGAAAAAAAATCGCTATTATTAAAATGCTGTATTCTGCACAAAATATGAGCACATTTTGTATAGATTAAGTCCTGAATTGCAAAGATTTTTGTAAATCCATGATCATCATCATCAAAATCAAAGCAAGACTAATATCTGTCTGTTCTTTTATCCTATGGATAAAGCATTTCTAGCACTTTTGATTTTAAAATGGTCAGGGGCCATCTCCAAACTGACCATTACCAATTTTCAGATTAATCTGTCAAGTTGTTCTTCTGTATATCAACAATATAACAATCTACCCAGTCTCCTCCTTTCCAATTTTGGGCTAAAGTGGCACAAAGTGAAAATCTTGCCCTCCAAGTTATCACAGAGCAATGACCATGTGACTTATACGCACCTAGTTCCTACTCTGCTTCCTTGCTTTTAACCTCATCATTAAAACAATATATTGACAGGCTTTTAATGATAAATAAAGTAAAGGACAGAGTCCTGGCTGTGAGTGATGAGAGCCCTACCTGCCAGCTTCTGTTAGCAAAGCTCAACCCATCAATTTTCACATTGCTGGCTGCTGATAGATTCCTATGATACATCAAAGAAGTGGAGTGCTCCTTAACAGCAAAGAAACTTAAAAAGATGGGTCAGGACAAAACAATACAGACTTTAAAGGACCTCATCACATGAAGCAACTCAAGCAAAGGGAAAGTGGGGGCATCTGTGGGATAGTGGAGTAAACCATTGCCCTGTGCCCACATTGCCCTCTTCCCCAATCCCAAGGGTGGAAGTATCGCCACCAAGCTTCCCCCTGCTTTTCTTATAAGAACACACAATGCCTCCGGTGTTCTCAGGGCTCCGTCCTACTGCACTTGCAGGACAGAGCCCTGCCAGATGTAGTTGTGCGTCATGTGATGGGCTCCAGCGGGCTCCATCCTGACTCCATCCTGCAAGTATCCTAGGATGGAGCCGAAGATCAATCTGATGAGGTCTTTTGTGTTTAGCCTTCTTGGCTGCTGCTGATGTGTATGGGGAGTTTTCTTCCTCCTGCAGTCCGGTGTTCCTGCTTTCCACACACAGAGAGAAATCTAAGCAATGAGAAAGATCTCTTTTGAGTTATGCTTAATAATTTAGTGTTTAACAATGCATAGAACTGTTAAAAACAGAATTTGGCGTTTTTCATTTTTATTTTTGTTTTAAAAAAGAGCTTGAAAAACAGTTTCTTACTTGGATTGTAACTCCTACGTGTTTTTAAAAGCAATAGTTACAAACATATTAAACACTGTCCTCCTTTTGTAGGGGCTTGAACACGTGACTATTCAAACAAACTTTTGAGAAGACCTGGTCTCTAGTTGTTTTGTGCAACAGTCACCCAGCCTTACCCTTTATCCCATGCCCTCTCTCCATTATTTCAGTTCTGAACTATCCCATTCCCTTGTCCTCTACAGCCTGGCCATGTTTACAGCAGCTTACTGCCATTGCTTGATGAGCACAGTTTTGCTGAATCTTAGTTGATGTTTTATATGCATATGTGTTTTACTTATTGTATTTTGTACTTTGTTCATTTTATGTTTTGTTTTTAGCCACCTTATGCCTTGTTCAACCTCATAACTCTATGTTTTATGAGTTCCCATAAATGTCTTGCTCCTATTTTATCTTATTACAGTTTTTAAATTGTTTTATCCTGTACATGTGGCCCACCGACTTATCGTTATTGTGATTGTGTTTATTAGAATGTTATTTTATGACTGCTTTTTTCTTTTCTTTTCCTATTATTATTAATGTATTCTGATGTTGTTGTTGTTGTTTGTTGTTTATGCTTTGATTTTATTGCTGTAATATGTTGTCCGGGCTTGGCCCCATGTAAGCCGCTCCGAATCCCCACTGAGGAGATGGTGGCGGGGTATAAATAAAGATGATGATGATGATGATGATGATGATGATGATGATGATGATTATTATTATTATTATTATTATTATGTGTAAGCTGTCCTGAGTCCCTTTGGGGAGATGGTAGCAGTATCTATATAAATAAAAATGTAATGCTCATTTGTGGGATTAACATAACTCAAAAACCACTGGATGAATTGCTGCCAAATTTGGCCACAAAACACCTACTAACCCAAGGAGTGACCATCACTCAAAAAATGTCATTTGGGAGTTGTAGTTGCTGTGTTTAATAGTTAACTTACAATCAAAGAGCATTCTGAACTCCACCAATGATAGAATTGGACCAATCTTGGCACACAGAACTCCAATGACAAGCAGAGAATACAGGAAAGGTTTGGTAGGCATTGACCTTGAGTTTGGGAGTTGTACTTCACCTATATCCAGAGAGTACTGTGGACCCAAACAATGATGGAACTGGACCAAACTGGGCACAAATAATCAATATGCCCAAATATGAACATAGATGAAGTTTGGGGAAAATAGACCTTGACATTCGGGAGTTGTAGTTATTGGGATTTATAGTTCACCTACAATCAAAGAGCATTCTGAACCCCACCAACGAGAGAATTGGGGCAAACTTCCTACACAGAACCCCCATAACCAACAGAAAATACTTATGCCATCGAGTCCAATTCCCTTCACCAGGGCAAGAAAACATAATCAAAGCCCTCCTGACAAAGAGCCATCCAGCCATAGATATAGATAGATATATATGATTCACATAGAGAGAGATATAGTATCATAGATTTCAATGGAAATTCTAAAGAAGGACAATTATATGTTGTAAGTTCCAGAGTAGGCAAACCAGACAATCTCCATCAACACTGACAAAGAAACAACAAGAAATACTTTTAACCCACAAGCATGAAGACATTACATATATTAGAAACCAGCACTTTCTCATTACTTTATTTTCCAGCTCACGAGACTGGGCCACAGCAATGCGTGGCAGGGGATAGCTAATACAAGAATAAAGAAGTTGTTGTTGAAGAAAGACTGGGAAGCCCCCCCCCCCACCCGCCAATTTAAAAAGGAATGGGGCCAACTTAATTTCTAACCAAATATTTTCTCAATTGTTATAAGGTTGAATACTGTGAAAGCCATCCACTACATGGCTATCAGCCTCCTCCCAGTAGATCAAATCAAGGAAAAGCTTTATGAGAACTACCACTCCTCTTGGCGTCCCCCCAGCAACAGCAAGGGTATCCCTCTGGGCAGCTAAACCAGGAAATCCCAACTGGATGCCCCCCCCCCCGAGGGTCTTCCTCCAGGGGCAAACCAAGAATGGGCAACTTGGAAGTCCATGAACAGACTCAGAAGTGGCGTGGGCAGATCAAAAAACAAACTGGCAAAATGAATCCTAATCCTTGTGTGACTGCGGAGCAGAACAGACAACTCCGCATCTGTATGCTTGTCCATTGTGCCCTGCCTCATGTACAGAGGAGGAATTGTTGGAGGCTACGGACAATGCCATTGCTGTTGCCCGTTTTTGGTCAAAAGATATTTAGCTGCCTCCGTTCCTTCTATTTTTAATCAGTTTTATACTAATATATGCAATGCTTTTGATATGAAATAAAATAATAATTTGACTTTCAGGCTTTGAGCAACTGAGGTTATTGTTTATGCCTGAATTATATTGAATAGTCCCAGCCAAAGAAGATCAATTGAATCAGTTATTGAACAGTGAGTCAGATTCCATGGGGACTAATAGTTGTTGGGACTAACAGTAGCAATTCATCCATCATCTACAGTTATGACATCCTGGTCTTGCTCCAGGAACATCACCAAGGACTCTTTTTAGAACTCATAGGTTTTGAGTTCTTAAATTTTAAATACAATGAAAGGGCACTGAAACTGCAAACACTACAATGGGTAGAAAATACATCAGCTAGTAGAAGTGCATCCCAGTGGAGCACTTGCCCTGTAAACTGTACACAAGAAACTATGAACTGAATGAAAATAAAATGCAAAGTATTCAAGCAAATAATATGATGATGACAGTGGTTTTATTGTATTAAATGCTACCTTTCTAGCCACCAAATTGGGGAGAGGGCACCCCATTTAGGGTTACCCCTGGGCCCGTGTTTTGCAGCAACCATAATTGGAGGCAACCCCCCCCCCCCCATAACTTCAAAATATGTCTCCTAATTCCCCAATCTCCACAAAAACATAGCAAATTTTGTCCCTTTGCCTCCATAGCTTCAACAAAGAAAAACACAACCAAATGTTACATGGTATTACATCACATTTTATCGCAAGCAAGGGGGTTGGGCAAAAATCCCCCCTCTTCTTATTCTTAGGGATCCTCAATTGCTATAAAAAATAAAATAAAGATAAAAAAACAAGGGTAACAACGGTACCATAGTTCTTCTCTTAGGCCTTTATAGGATTGTCTTTCAAGGCAATCCTATAAAGGCCTGAGAGGGGTACTGTGGTGCCAGTTGTTACCAATTCTCTATGAATCTCTTAACCTTTTGACAGGTAACAATAACTGTGCTAGGCTTGTAAAAAGGAAGAATTTCATTAATATTATACAGAACCTTCAAAGAACTGGACCCCAGGGCACTGGTAGTAACACCATGTTAAGTTTTATGTGGGACTTCAGCATTTGGAACAATGTAAAATGAATAGATTTGTCAGGTTAGAATTATTCTAGACCCAAAGTTTTCAAAACCAGAGACCACAGGATAATACTTTAGGTTGCATCTATACAGTAGGAGCCCTTCCACACTGCCACAAATGTGATTTCAACTGGCATTTAAAAAATGTTGGTTCTGAGCCACATTTTGTCTACGTCTTGCTGCCCTATATTGCCTCAGCAGTGCAGGAATACTCCAAGCAGTCCAGCTGTCCTAGCACCAGTTAGGCAGGGCTGGGCGTGGGAAGAGCCCCCCTCAATGATGGAAAGACCTCCTTACTGTCACAGCAGGGTCTGTATTTCCTAGTTCTGTGTCACTCAGGATAGGGCAGAACTTTGGAGGAGAACATTATCTCACCTCCTCCAAAACTCCATCATGTTGTATGGCACAGAACTAGTAAATAGAGACCCTGCTCTGACAGTAAGGAGCTTTGTCATTTTGGGGTGCAGGAAACAGGGTGCAAGATACTTGGTAGACACTGCCATCCCATATCCCCAGGCTGCCTTAATCCAAAGAGTGTGAAATGGCTGTGCGTATGTCATCTGGGATTGCTCATAGAGCACCAGCAAAAGTCAATATCTTTCTGAATGATCTGGATCTTTGCTGGTGTTCTTTTTTAACCCAAGGTCAAGCTGGATTAAAACACTTACCCCAGGATAAAATGCAGTAGCCTGGGTGCATCGTTTGGACACCCCAGGCTAATGCATGGGCTACACCACACTTTGCAGCAGTGTAGATGGAGCCTAAATTAATGTAGTTTGACACCACTTTAACTGCATGGTCCAATGCTATGGAATCATGGTATTTGTAATTTGGTGAGCACCAGCACTCTTAGGCAGAGAAGTTTAAAAGAACTCTCATAGCATTGAGTTGTGGCTGTTAAAGTGATGTCAAACTGCATTCTACTATGTGGATGCACTTTTCTTCTCTGAAGAAGCCACTAAGCAGGATGTATCAAGCACCAGCCATCTTTGTACTAAGTACAGTATTCCCTCGCTACTTCGCAGTTTGTTTTTCGTGAACTCACTGTTTTGTGGGGTTTTAATAAATATTAATGTAAAATATTTTGACTTCCGGTATGGCGAGATGGCCGTAGGATGGATCGAGAGCAGGAGAACAGCAAAGCCTGCAGAGTGATCAGCTGACGGATTTATATTACATTAAACTCTGTATGGTGAACTGAGGAAAAGAAGGAAGGTCTGACCTTGAGGCAAGATTGTGGTCTACACAGAGTCCTTCTTTAAACAAAGGCAATCCCAAAGGAGGAGGAGTGGGATACAGGAACAGATTATTTAAGTGAGGAAAACAAGAGAGGGAAATAAGAGAGAATACTATGGAAGTGGAAGCAGAGGAAACCAATGAGTTGACTGGAGGACAGGAAGTGGTGGGTTAGAGAAGGCCAGAACTTGAGGGAGAGACAGAAGGCTGGAAGTGGTCGAGAACACCATGGAAAGACAGGAAGAGAAGGGAAAGAGAGGCAATATGAAGCTGGAAGTGAGGAGACGTTACAGACAAACTGGCGTAAAAGGAAAATAACATTAAAAAGCGACACTCTGCAGTAAGTAAGGAATATGTATAAATATTAAAATAAATATACTGTCGCGTCCCTACTTCACAGATTTTCACTTATCATGGGTGGTCCTGGAATGCGACACCTGCGATAAGTGAGGGATCACTGTATGTCACTCTAACCAAAATCCCTTAGTTAACAAGGGTAGAAAACACTAGGGCTGGGCGGTTTCATTTCGTTAATTCGTAATTCGTTAATAATTCGTTAATTTTTTCAATTACAAAACGATAACGAACCATTCTGGAGCAATTATTTAAAAAAACGAATTTTCAAAAACGTTTTGTAAATGCTTCGTATTTCGATATTGTATTCGTTTCGTTATTGTTTTGAGGTCGTTTCGTTATTAGTTCCGCATGTCTGGGCCAGTTTTATGGTTTAATTAGTGAAAAAAAATTATAATATCACACCAACAGTCAACAACAGAGGGAGAGGGAAGCTTCAGAAGGTTTTGGAGGTTTTTTAGCGTATTTCGCGGTCGCGTCCGCCATTAACGAATCGATTCGTTATTGTTTCGGAAATCGATTCGTTAATTTTTTACCATTTACGAAATTTCGTAAATATCGAACTTTTTAAAAGGAAAATTTTGTAATTATTTTAAATATCAAAACAAAAAAAACCCCCAAATACAAATCGATTTTAGAAACAAATTTTTCCGTTGTTACCCAGGCCTAGAAAACACACATACACAAGGACAACCTTTTCTTGCCCTGTGATTCCTCCCCTTTACCCTGAGGACTTTATAAGAACAACTAGACTGAGATTTAAGTCTTCACCAGATGCTGGCTTGTCCTCATTTCTACACAGTTTAAAGACATTTTTAAGACTAAGTCACTCAGAGCCCATCAAATGACACAAATGTACTTCCTGTTCGTTTCCCGTGGGACTCAGTTTCTGATGTGTGTAGAAATAGAGTTATTTTGAGTCTAGGAGCAATAAACTCCAAAGCTTCTCATTTGCATAGAAATGATTAAAGGCACTTATTTTAAGGTGGGATGGAAACTGTCAGACATCTCCATTTTAGTGTGTGTTAGTGATGTGGAAGTGTGGGAATTCTTGTTGGTAGTCTACTAATGCTTCTTCAGATTGTGTGGGTCCCACTTAAAAGAGCGGTTAAGAAGGGTGCTTTAGTGGAAGGGTCTTGAAGGCAAATGACCCCATGGAAAGTGGTGCCTTAAGAAAGGTGCCTTAAGTCTGCTTCAGTTGAAGGGTCTTGAGGGCAAACGACCCCAGGGAAATTGGTGTCTCAAAAAGGATGCCTGTTTTAAAAAATGTGCTGATGTCCTTAAAATGGGAGGAGACATTGCCTGCCCATGTGATGGGAATGAAGCAAATGGTTGAGCTAGAATCAGGAGGAGGTGATCTTGTGTGATGGGGATGAGTAAATTTTCTGTCTTCTTTAAAGACGAAACCCCATGAAATGCCATGAAATGTCACGCAACGAAGACTATTCCCTTCACTCCCCCTCCCAAATGAAATGCAATCCTTATAAACCTTGAAAATGAGCTAGTATGGAATGTATTTTTGTTGTTTGCATTTTTTATTTGATTTTCCTGTATTATACCTTGGCCTCATGTTAGCCTCCTGAGTCCCCTTTGGGGAGATGGTGCCGGGGTATAAATAAAGATTATTATTATTATTATTATTATTATTATTATTATTATTATTATTATTATTATCTGAGCTTGCAGCAATCTTGTTAGCCAATAAGGGATTTCTAGAGTTTAGAGAGGGAGGCAAGGATGTGAAGGGTTTTCAAATCAAGGTTGTGACATGCATTCTTTCAGATTCATGGCATTGTCTCTAAAGCCAGCTAAAGGTACTGAGTCCCTCCTACTTCCAATTGCCCTTGTGCAGGGGAATTCATTCTGTTCTCACTTTTGTGAGTAAGATACAGACACTTGTTAGTAGAAAGTCTTCTGCTTGTTCAGAAGGAAACAGAGCTGCTACACAGAGTAAAGGGAGTAAATAATTCAAATTGCTAACTGCACCAGAGAAGGAAGAGATAACAGAGCGAGCTCAGGCAGAAAACCGTAGCTTTACTGCCTGCAGCATTCTAGTCCCAAAGGCCCAGCCCTGCTTTGCCGAAGAGTTTATCTTTTGTCCATTCTTTATGAAAATTACCAGGTCAGAAGGTTTCTGAGCTCTCAGCGTGCAATATGTAAGTAACCCTTTAACATGTTGCGCAGGTGACATTAGAGATGACAGAATGGGAAGGCAATAGATCTAATATTCGAGGCACAGTCCTGTGGCAAAATTTCCAGCAAACACCACACTGGAATCAGTAGGGATGAACAAGAAATGTCTCTTTGCTTCTCAAGTACTAGTCCAGCCAAAATAGCATATATATACACTCAAACCTCAAAAACTTGTTCTCGTTTGCATAATAACTATGCAAATTAAGTGCACGAATTGTTGCACTTTCCCCTGCTGTTTCTCACTTCATAGCTTTGTTTACAGTTATAACAGATCTGAAAGAACCAGCATAGAATATGTGTCAAAGTGCTGGGTGTTGAAGCGGAAGATCAAAGTTTACACCCTACCTTCGTCATGGAACTTAACATGCGTTCTTGGAGCACCTTTATTTTGAAAGGAAACCTACCTTACACAATTGTTGTGATCATTAAAAGGGAGAAGGAAACAATATGAAGTGGACACAAATAAAATAACAGTTTATGCCTATATTTATGTTTTATATTGTATGTTTTTGTATTATTTTGCATATGTGGAAACCGCTCTGAGTCCTCTAGGGGAGCTAGAGTGGTATATAAATAAAGTTATTATTATTATTATTATTATTATTATTATTATTATTATTATTATTGGTGGTGGTGGTGGTGGTAGTAGTAGTACTCTGCTGACATCCTCTTTGGCCATTGAGAATAAACCTCTGGTTGTACTTTCTAATTCATTTGTGTCTGATTCTGAATTAGCTAGACATACCAAACTTCCCAAACTTGTGGTTTTGCAGTACCTGAAATCATTTGACAATTGCACTGGGCCGGAGGTTTAGCACAGCTGGTAAATCATCAGCAATTATAAAATCTATCAACCAAAAGGTTGCAAGTTCGAAGCCCCGGGTTGGTGTGAGCTGCCAACTGTTAGCCTAGCTCATTGTTTACCTAAGCAATTCGAAAACAGCTCCAGCCGTGATTAGAGAAATTAGGTACCGCTAAAAGCAAGGGAGGTGTTTTATGACGCCATAAAAAAAGAAGATCAGAAAATGCTGGGTGATCAAAGGGAAGAAGGAAGTCCTGATGGTTCTTCGTCATAGAGGATAGAGCAACAGCACCCCCTGGACTCGAGCCCA
Organism: Anolis sagrei ordinatus; assembly: GCF_025583915.1. Taxonomy (NCBI): domain Eukaryota; kingdom Metazoa; phylum Chordata; class Lepidosauria; order Squamata; family Anolidae; genus Anolis; species Anolis sagrei. The sequence goes on from NW_026847438.1 coordinate 117,173,948, forward strand.
ACCTTCCATGGCACCTCCTTCTGTTATGTCTGTGTATTGTCTATACAAAGTGGCATTTAATATTTGCCATGTATGTGTATTGTGATTTGCCCCGAGTCCCCTTTGGGGTTAGAAGGGCAGAATATAAAGTATTATTGTTATTATTATTATTGACACAAAAGCACAGTATGTCACAGCAAATGAGATCTATATGCTGGTTTTCGTATCACAAAATCACAAGTCAAACACTTCCCAAGCATCTAGGACTGTGTGATGCATTTTCAAATGATGCGCGCAGATCCAAGTAAGGTGGCCTTTTGCAGTTGACAGATCGTGATTTTGTCGATGTTGATTGTTTCCAAATGCTGGCTGAAATCTTTTGGCATGACACCCAGTGAGCCAATGACCATTGGGACTCCCTGTACTGGTTTATGCCAGAGCCTTTGCAGTTCAATTTTGAGGTCTTCAGAGCGGCTAAGTTTTTCGTGTTGTTTTTCCTCAATGCAACTGTCACCTGGTATGGTGACATCAATAATCCAGCCTTTTTTTCTTTTCCACAATTGTGATGTCTGGTGTATTGTGTTCCAAAACTTTGTCAGTCTGGATTCGAAAGTCCCACAGCATTTTTGCATGTTAATTTTCCACAAGTTTATGATCCCACCAATTCTTTACTGCTGGCAAGTAGTACTTGTGACATAAGTTCCAGTGAATCATCTGGGCCACAGAGTTGTGTCTTTGTTTGTAGTCCGTCTGTGCGATTTTCTTGCAACAGCTGAGGATATGATTCACGGTTTCATCAGCTTCCTTGCAGAGTCTGCATTATTATTATTATTATTATTATTATTATTATTATTATTATTATTTTGTCGTGTCAGGAGTGACTCCTGTTGTGAGAGAATTGGCCGTCTGCAAGGACGTTGCCCAGGGGACGCCTGGATGATTTGATGTTTTTATCATCCTTGTGGGAGGCTTCTCTCGTGTCCCCGCATGAGGAGCTGGAGCTGATAGAGGGAGCTCTTCCGCCTCTCCCCGGATTCGAACCTGTGACCTGTCGGTCTTCAGTCCTGCCGGCACAGGGGTTTAACCCACTGCGCCACCAGGGGCTCCGGTGCATTATTATTGATAACTCTTGGAATGAAGAAATTAATGTAAAATTGACATATGAAATGGAAAAATAAAAAAGACCAAAGGGAAAAAGGGCAAGAGAAGCCTAAGTTCTTCCTACCTCCAGCCCACAGCCCTGTCCTAGCTAGTCACATAATAACTGATTCATGTCACTCAAGCCTTTCTAGTTTTGCAGCTGAATGCAGTTTTGCAAAAACACTTCCCTTGATCGTTGTACAGCCCACGCATTATTGAACCAACAAAATTTCACAGAGGTTCCCTGAGCCTGTGATTGTTATAGGTTTCCAGCTGACCAAGAAAATAATAAATGGCCTGACAGTAGCTTGATGAACAAAACTCATCCAATGAAACTGTGTACTAGTATCAATCTGTAAATAAATGTCTATTTACAGTGACATGTTGAAAAGTTGGCAACCCTATTTGAGAACATATTCTTCACACAACATTTTGTATTCAGCCTTCCTGTAGCTTTTTGGAATGAATATGCATGTTTACTTACAGAATATTTTTGCATACAGTCCTTTTCACCTGCCACAGCATGCAACTGTAGGCAAATTTTTATGATTGGTCTCACTCTTTTCTCTAATACCTATTTGGCAGAGCTCTCAGATGGCCTAATTTTTATGGTGCTGTTCTGCTGCCTCCCTTTTCAATGCTTGCAATCAGGCATTCCCCCCAGTCCTTCTTATTATCAGGCAAGAAAAGAAGCTGCAAATTGCAGAGATGAAAGCAGGCGTCCTTTGTCCATCTCTCCAGAGCACTGAGGCAAGCTTCTCAGCTTTCTCGCAGCATTTCTATGCACATATGGATTGGTTTTTCCTGGTTCCCTGGGCCCTGCTGTGGAGAGCATCATCACACCTTCCTTGCCTTCCTATAATCCATGTTTGAGACCTGGCAGGGCCTCTCCCCCTACTGCTCTCCTACCCTGCTTTAAGTGGCCTTGTGCTGATGTACATGCCTATTGATTTGTCTTGTTTTGCTGCTCCCTCCTGTGCTTCATAAATGTCAACTTTTTTCTCATACAAAAGAAATTTTGTGGTAATGACTCTTTGTGCCACTTCTAAATCCCCAATTACATAAGGAGCAGCAGTACAAAGCCATCACCCTTTGGTGGAAATCTCTGCATAATCCCTTTTCCAGAGAAGCAGCCCGCCAGTGACATGCTTCTAACTCTTTGTTTGTTCCTTTGGATCAAATCTAAATGATTGCCGTGACTAATTAACTTTCGCTTTCCTCGGGCCTCTGTTGTCTTAATTAATTTCACAAATACTTCCTTTCCAAGCTCCCAGCCAAAAATCACTGCAGTGCAAAGAATCAGCAAGAAGCAAAAGTACAAGTCCTAGGTTCTGCATGTCTGCATGGAATTTGTCCCATGCCGGCACTTGAGACAGACCTCACTCTCTAGAACCATATCAACTTCTATATAGAGCTGGCTGGTTGTCCACATTTCCTAGCCTAGCCAGGAAACCATCTCTGTGGCGTGAGAAGGTATCAAAATATCATGCAATTTGGAGATTCACTCTAAATCCCTTGAGATGCAAATAGCAACTTTAGAGAAATGGGTTGTTGTAGGCAGAGGCGGCCCTAGGTAATTTTCAACGGTAAGCAAACAGTATTTTGCCCCCCCCCCCCACCAATCATTGATATATATTTTCTGTTTATCGTGGGAGTTCTGTGTGCCATATTTGGTTCAATTCCATCATTGGTGGAGTTCAGAATGCTCTTTGATTGTAGGTGAACTATACATCCCAGTAACTACACTTGCCGCACTTGCTCCCTTGCCTGGCCCGCTTTGGGTCCAGAGGCGTGCCTGAAGACCCTGGCGTGTGCACCAAAAGTCACCTCTTCTCCTGACTTTCTCCTCAGCCATTGGGACCAAGAGAGAGAGAGAGAGAGAGAGAGGTGGAGATGCCCACCTTTCCTGAAGGTAGGCGCAAAAACAAAGGAGGGAGCGGAGGTGGGAGATACCTCCAGCCGGAGGGGCTCTCTCTCTCTCTCTCTCTCTCTTGGTCCCAATGGCTGAAGAGAAAGTCAGGAGAAGAGGCGACTTTTGGTGTGCACGCTGGGGTCTTCAGACACGCCTCCGGACCCGAAGCGGGCCAGGTGCGGCGGCTCCGCCCCTTGGCCCACCCGCGGATTGGGGAGAGGAGAGGAGGCGGGTGGAGCGCCGGGGGATCGGGAAAGGGAGCCGGTCATGGGGAAGGGATCGAACGCAGAGAACGATTGAGCGCCGGCTCTGCTCGTGCACCCGGTGGCCAGGTGGAGCAAGAAAGAGAGGGGCGAGGCAAGGCTCAAGGGCCCGGCCCCTTTGGGAAGAGGATCGCCCGGCAGCAAGGCAAGAAAGCCGAGGCTCCTCCCGGACTTCTAGGGCTGTTGTGAGCTGAGGGGGCACTCCTGAAGTGGCGCTCGAGGGGCATTTACAGAGGCGCCTCTGCACCCCTGGCAAAAAAAGTGTTCTGTTACCGCTTACTTCGCGTAATGGACGAGCCGCCCCTGGTTGTAGGTTTATTCGGGCTATATGGCCATGTTCTAGAGCCATTCTCTCCTGACGTTTCGTCTGCATCTATGGCAAGCATCCTCATAGGTAGTGAGGTCTGTTGGAGCTAGGAAAATGGGTTTATATATCTGTGGAAAGACCAGGGTGCAACAAAGAACTCTTGTCTGCTGGAGCTAGGTGTGAATGTTTCAACTGACCACCTTGATTAGCATTTGATAGCCTGGAAGTCCATGCAGGAATCTTTTGTTGAGAGGTGATTAGATGTCCCTGATTGTTTTCCCTCTGCTGTTTTTTAATACTGGTAGCCAAATTTTGTTCATTTTCATGGTTTCCTGCTTTCTGTTGAAATTGTCCACATGCTTGTGGATTTCAGTGGCTCCTATGTGTAGTCTGACATCGTGGTTGTGAGAGTGGTCCAGCATTTCTGTGTTTTCAAATAATATGCTGTGTCCAGGTTTGTTCATCAGGTGCTCTGCTATGGCTGACATCTCTGGTTGAAGTAGTCTACAATGCCTTTCATATTCCTTGATTCGTGTTTGGGCAGCGCTGCGTTTGGTGGTCCCTATGTAGACTTGTAGAGAAGTGGCTTTTGTCAAAATCATGTCATGGAGAAACATTCCTCACCCATTGTTCACAGGCTTCCTTACAGGTACTATTTACTTAATAAAAAAGTATCCATTAATTACTTCCATGCAATTAAAGCCATTGCTTTCTTGTAATTGATGCCATTCATTATTTTAATGAAATGAGTTTGGTCCCATTGGCCAGCTTCGTCAATGGAAGGAAATGAAGAGACATTTTCCATTTATTCTGGTGTGTGCACGAGTGCATGCATAGATGTTCCAAAGAAAGAGAGAGAGTGCTTTGTCCTTTTTGTCTGAAAGGTGCAGGAAGCTCACATAAAACCAAATTTCCCCCATTGAGATAATCTCCACATTTGTTACACTGCTTCCAGTAGTTCTGCTTTCCCTGACCTTGCCTCCAGCTCACAGGACCCATGCCATCTTTTTCCATCAAGTGCTACTCTACTCATCTGACCAAACTGACCTTTGGCTGACTAACTGCTTCTTGGGGCACTAATAGCTTCCGAGAATGACAGCTGAATGTAGGTTCCTGCCCCATGTTGTCACTGCAGGAACTGCATCTCATCTGTGCTTGGGAAGCGCAAGTGACGGTCGAGTTCTGACAATGGCCCACCTTAACATCAGTGAACCACCAGACTGGAAGCAGCACAGACAAAAACTCAGCAGCTGAGAAAGCAAGCAACATGGCTGGGCTGTGCTCCTGTGAGCTTTTTCCATTTGTTTGATAAGGTTTTGTTCATTAAGAAAGCAGAAACCTTGCACATTGTTGGAGTGTTTTTCAGCTCATGGAGAAAGCACCATTAACTCTGAAACACCGAGCAATGATTGAATGAGCATTTAAAGGCTTTATCCAGCTGAACCAAATTTTGTGTTCTTTTTATATTAATCCACATCATGAAAGGCAGCCATCTTTACTTAAAAATCAGTGGCAGTAACTTCTAGAGTCCTTTAGGCTATCTTTGTATGGCATAATCACCGGGATTGTGGCACAGCTGGCTGAGTGTCAGCTGCATTAAGATCAATCTGACCAAAAGGTCATGAGTTCGAAGCCAGCCCAGGTTGGAGTGGGTTTCCAACCAATTGTGTGTAGCCTGTTGTTGACCTTTGCAACCCGAAAGACAGTTGCATCTGTCAAGTAGGAAAATAAGGTACCACCTTAAAGTGTGGGGAGGCTAAATTAACTGATTTATGAGGCCATAAAGACTCCAGAAAAGCATTCCAGCGGGGAAGCATGTGGGGAATGCGGAAGTGCTTCATCAGCATTGCAGAGGGACGATGAAAGCGATAGCTCCCCTGGCGGCCAGAAAAGGTTAAATAGCCTCTGTATATGTCTGTATATGTTGGTATTGGCATTGAATGTTTGCCATATATGTGTACACTGTAATCTGCCCTGAGTCCCCTGCGGGCTGAGAAGGGCGGAATATAAAAGCTGTAAATAAATAAATAAAATTATAAATAATCATATCAAATATAGTAATTGGTGTGCTTGCAAAGTATAGTAGTGATCATAATTCTCCTATTCTTGTAAATGGCCCCGGCCCAATTTACCTGTCCAAACGCATCTCCCCCTATGAACCATCGCGGAGATTAAGATCCTCCAAGGAGGCCCTGCTCTCTGTCCCACCATTGTCACAGGCACGATTGGTGGAGATGAGAGACAGGACCTTCTCAGTGATTGCCCCCTGGCTATGGAACTCCCTTCCTGGTGAGATCAGATAACCCCCTTCCCTCTTGTCCTTAAGAAGGATGGTAAAAACTTAGCTGTGGGACCAAGCTTTCAGGACAGGGCAATAAAGCAGCAATAGGAAAGATTACCAGGCCAATTAGATTTGACGCAGATGACCAAGACAGTTTTTTTTTTAGGATGTTCAAAACCACCTTTTATTGAAATGCATAAACCAAGAACTCTTTGCAATTCATTAGGTACACATACAAAGGGACTTTTCCCATTTTGCCAAACTTTTCCCAAACTTCACAACCTACAAGTTGGACTCTCTTGTTCTTCATCTTCTTGCAAAGTTTCCCCGCAAAAATTCATCGAAACAGGAAAGGAAATTTAAAACCAAAACGGTTTTAAATGGTGTATTTTAATATTGAGATAAATGTTTTTAATGTTTATGTATGCATATATGAATTCTTGTCCCGGCATTGAATGTTTGCCGTATATATGCTGTGTTCTGCCGTGAGTCCCCTTCGGGGTGAGAAGGGCAGAATATAAATGTTTCAAATAAATAAATAAAATTTGACAAAAACAGGTGTATATTCATGGAAATGATGTCACAATAGGTTAACTAATCAAATACATCATAGTTTTCTATAAGCAGCGTCTATAAAAAAAGAGTTGCTACTTTGGTTGTCCTAACCACGAGGAGCACAGGATTTCCTTGGGCACTGACACACATTGATAGCACTATCTGATTTACATTTGGATAATGATTCAGTTTTCATAACCAGTCACTTCAGCTTCTGAGTTCATCTTCGAGGAGCATTCACTTTCCTGTCTCAAAAGAGCTTTCTCCCCTCCCCTGCGTCCTCTACACATGTTGCACTTTGTTATTTGAACTGAAAGAAAGGAAGAGGAAAAATGTAATTAATCTCAAAACATCCTTTATTCTAACAAGTCTGTGCATTTTTAACTCCTTTTTCCTATAATTGCCTTTGGATAATCGCAACTATAGTCCTTAATCTTTCAACTTCCCTCCTTAATCTTAATACAATTTTGTTCTCATGACCCAGGTGATATTCAGGACATGTAAATATTTCCTAAAATACATCCACAAAATCATGGCCCAGTACTACAGTGGTGTCATAATAGATGTCATATAGAACACTAAGGGTAGATTCATAGAGTTGGGAGCAACCCACAAAGGCCGTCTATTCTAAATATACAGGAATACACTGCTAAAGAACACCCAAGAGATGGACATTCAATTTCAGTTTTAAAACCTTTGAATAGAAAGAGTCCATTTTCTTTAGAGTGTAGTTTACCTCTGCTATTGTTTATCTTCTCAAATTTTTTTTGATGTGAAGTATTAGACAAAAAGAGGACTATGTATATGAAGCCAAAGTTATAAAACAGATGCATTTGCAGATGATGATACTCTTGGAAGACATATTGAATTGTATAAAAGCATTGTTGAAAACACAACAAGAATATGGAGAAATTGCAGGATTCTGTTATCAAGAAGTTAGACCTCTAAAATTATGAGTTTTTAGGTGTGACTCCATGGGGACATACAGCTTGACTCTTTTTCGCCTCTCATGAATTATCTTGGAATGTTTTCTCACCACACCAAGGACTTCAAGAAATGATCTCCCAAATTGTCACAATCTTATCACAATGGAATTGGAAACTCAGTGACAACACACAATGGTCTTGTGTCAAAGCCCTTGGGTCCTTTTTTCTGTTTCACCTGATATGATCTGGATTATCTTTGGGAATGTTTCCTCTCCCATGCCCCAAGCCAGATTCATCCTTCTTTACACCCATTGGGATGGACATCACCCTGAATTACCCATTGTTTATCTGAACTAACCCCATTATGTTAACCAGAGCTCTGATTTTGCCTTCGACCTGTCTTTTTCTTATTTGGCCTTCTGGAAAGCTTTACACACTGGACTCTGAGCCTGTGGTTCTTGCAAAAGCTGAAATCACATAATAATTCAAAACAAACAAAAACAAAACATGAAGATAATAAATTTAAAATGAGGAAAGAGTAAAAATAAAACTGACACAAATATCAGGATTTCCAGTAAATAAGAAAGTGAAATTTCAGATTTTAAAAAATCAGTTTTATTCTGGAGTAGTATGCTAAAATTAAACAGGGCCTACAAGGATGGACAAAAATTGTGACTATCACTATTAGGACGTATTGCATAAATTCAAATTTTTATCATATGAAATTTTCTGTTCCAAACAATCCCAATAATAGTAAAAAAAATTGGGGCATTTAAGAATTGACAAAAAGATCTAAGTAATTTATATGGCAGGGAAATAAACTGAGAATATTGCTGTGAAAAAAGAAGTTTAGGATTCTTGGATATGAAAACACATTTTGCAACTTTCTGTTTAACATGGGTAAAGAATTGAATAATGTTGAATTATGAAAAGTTGTTAAATGAAGACGCACATAATCTGAGATTTGACTGGCATGCATACTTCTGGTATGACAAAGCTATAGATCTGGCAAATCATTATGTCAAGAAAGAATTTGGGGCAAATATAAATTCAGATTAAGTCCCAAAACTCCCCTATGGATTTCAGTACAAGTATTCAACAGAATTTTTTTTTGTCGTGTCAGGAGCGACTTGAGAAACTGCAAGTTGCTTCTGGTGTGAGAGAATTGGCCATCTGTAAGGATGTTGTCCAGGGGACGCCCGGATGATTTGATGTTTTTATGATCCTTGTGGGAGGCTTCTCTCATGTCCCTGCTTGGGGAGCTGTAGCTGACAGAGGGAGCTCATCCGCCTCTCCCCGGATTCGAACCTGTGACCTGTCGGTCTTCAGTCCTGCCAGCACAGGGGTTTAATCCACTGCGCCACCGGGGGCTCCAACAGAAATGAAGTAAATGTTAATGAAAGATCGTTAATACATCAAGATTTATTGAAATGGTAAAATGGCTAACCTAAATTCAAAATATATGAAGAGCTGATGGAAGAGTAATGGAATATGAGAGATGGATTAGGACTAAAAGTTATGTTATCCAATAATTTTAAAGATATTTTTTTACAAAATAATACTTAGATGGCATTTAAATGCCCCCCACCCCATATATCCCAAATGGATAAAGGAACAAATAACAAATGTTGGAAGTGGGAGGTTCATGAAGGGTCCAACTAACATATTTGTTGGAACTGTAAAAAGGCCAAATTCAGACTAATCCTAGTAATCATTAAGATAAGAATTAGCTTTAAACCAGAACTCATATCACTAGCACGGTTGGATGAGCAAATAAAAAAGGACATGAGAAAATACTGCAGTATGTGTTAACAGCGACAAGAATCCTGTATGCTTAATCACTGAAAAAAAATTAGAAATACCAACTATAGAACACTGAACAGCAAAGATGTGGGAACTAATTGAGATGGACAAGTTTACAATTTGGTGAAGAATTTATTTATTTATTTATTTATTTGGAGCATTTATTAACCGCCATTCTCAGCCCACTCGGGCGACTCACGGCGGTGTACAGTACAAAAGGCAATTCACACAAAGACAAGTACAACAGCATATTAACCATACAACAATACAACAGTTAAAATTACACTAACTAATCCGCTTCGTCTCGTAATAGAATCGTGACCAATCTCGTATTCCTTGTACCATTCCAGTCGTCTTTACCACATTACTATAGCACTTAATTAAATGCCCTCTCGAACAGCCACGTCTTGAGGCTTTTTCGGAAGGACAAAAGAGAGGGCGCCTGCCTGATGTCTGTAGGGAGAGTGTTCCACAACCGGGGGGCCACCACTGAGAAGGCCCTCTCTCTCGTCCCCGCCAGGCGTGCCTGTGAGGCAGGCGGGATCGAGAGAAGGGCCTCCCCAGACGATCTCAAGGTCCTCGTGGGCTCATAGGCCAAGATGCGGTCTGAAAGGTATTTTGGGCCGGAGCCGTTCAGGGCTTTGTAGGCCAACACCAGCACCTTAAATTGGGCCCGGTAGCAAATCGGCAGCCAGTGGAGCTGGGACAACAAGGGTGTTGTGTGCTCCCTGTATCCCGCTCCAGTTAGTAACATGGCTGCCGCACGCTGAACCAGCTGAAGCTTCCGGGCCGTTTTCAAGGGCAGCCCCACGTAGAGAGCGTTGCAGTAGTCAAGCCGGGATGTGACCAGAGCGTGTACCACCGTGGCCAAGTCAGACTTCCCGAGATACGGGCGCAGCTGGCGCACGAGCCGAAGCTGTGCAAATGCTCCCCTGGTCACCGCTGAAACCTGGGGATCCAGGCTCAACGATGAATCCAGGGTCACACCCAAGCTGCGAACCTGCGCCTTCAAGGGGAGTGTGACCCCATCCAGCACAGGCTGTAACCCTATATCCCTGTTCGGCCTTGCGACTGACCAGGAGTACCTCTGTCTTGTCTGGATTTAGTTTCAATTTGTTCGCCCTCATCCAGACCGTCACAGCGGCCAGGCACAGGTTCAGGACCTCGACAGCCTCCTTAGTAGCAGGTGGGAAGGAGTGACAGAGTTGGACATCATCTGCGTACAGATGACACCGCACCCCGAAACTCCGGATGATCTTACCCAGCGGCTTCATGTAGATATTAAACAGCATGGGGGACAGTATGGAACCCTGTGGAACCCCACAAGTCAAAGGTTGTGGGGCAGAACAGGAGTCCCCCAATAACACCTTCTGGGTGCGTCCCTCCAGGAATGAGTGGAGCCACTGCAGAGCAGTGCCCCCAAGGCCCATTTCCGCAAGGCGCCCCAGAAGGATACTGTGGTCGACAGTATCGAAGGCCGCTGAGAGGTCCAGGAGCACCAACAGGGACACACTCCCCCTGTCTAGCTCCCGGCGCAGATCATCCACTAAGGCGACCAAGACCGTCTCGGTACCATGTCCCGGTCTGAAGCCAGACTGTGCCGGATCCAGAATATCCGTGTCTCTCAAGAATACCTGGAGTTGTGAGGCCACCACGCTTTCCATGACTTTGCCCAAAAAGGGGAGATTGGAAACAGGCCGAAAGTTGTCGAATTTAGTGGGGTCCAGTGATGGTTTCTTCAACAGCGGTTTTATAACTGCTTGTTTTAAGCACGCTGGAATCTTGCCTTCCCTAAGGGAGGCATTAACCACCACCGTTACCCACTCAGCCAATCCCCCTCTGGCCTCCTTCAGAAGCCAGGATGGGCAGGGGTCTAGGATGGACGTGGTGGGCCTCATTCCTCCAAGTATCTTGTCCACATCCTCGGGTTTCACAAACTGAAAAGAATCCATCAAAATAGGACAAGCAGGTGCTCTTGTTACATCCTCTGAGACTGCATTTAACGCGGCGTCCAGCCCAGAACGGATCAAGGCGACTTTGTCTGCAAAGAACCGAGCAAATGCTTCACAGCGCGTGACCGAATTGTCAGGGCTCCCGCCAGAGGTGGCGGGAGTTAAAAGACCTCTAACAATCCGAAACAACTCCGCCGGACGGTTCTTTGCAGACGCAATAGTGGCCGCAAAGAAAACTTTCTTTGCGGCCTTTATTGCCGCGGCATATGCCCTAAGAAAGGACACAAACCGTGCTCGGTTTGACTCGCTTGGATCCGAACGCCACACGCTCTCTAGTTCCCTCTTCCTTCGCTTCATCACTGCCAGCTCCTCGGTAAACCAAGGGGCTGGTTTAGCTCGGCTACTTGAGAGGGGACGCTCCGGAGCGATCATGTCAATTGCCCTGGTCATCTCCCCATTCCAGAGAGCGACCAAGGCCTCGACATGGTCACCTACCGAGGTGGCAGGAAAATCCCCAAGAGCCGTCAGGAATCCATTCGGATCCATCAGTCTCCTGGGGCGGACCATCTTAGTGGGTCCTCCACCCTTGCAGAGGTTAGGGGGCGCAGTGAGCCTAAATCTGATCAGGAAGTGGTCGGTCCATGGCAACGGAGAGATGGACAACTCCTCCACACCGCCACCCTGCTCCCATCCCTGGCAGAAAACCAAGTCCAATGTATGTCCAGCACAGTGGGTGGGGCCAGTTATTCGTTGGGACAGCCCCATGGTTGCCATGGCGGACATGAAGTCCTGAGCTGCTCCTGTGAGGGTCGCCTCGGCATGGATGTTGAAGTCCCCCAGCACAAGAAGCCGTTGAGACTCCAACGCCAGGCTCGAGACCACCCCCGCTAGCTCAGGTAGGGAGACTGTAGTGCAGCGAGGTGGACGGTACACTAACAGAATCCCTATTCTGTCCCGGTCACCCACCCTCAGGTGGACGCATTCAAAATTTGTGGTCTGCGGGATGGGACTCCTGGTCAGATGGATGGAATCTCTATAGACCACTGCGACCCCGCCTCCCCGTCCTCCGGATCTCGGTTGGTGCTGTACGGAGAAGCCTGGAGGACAAAGCTGGGTAAGATTTACGCCCCCAGCTTCATCCAGCCAGGTCTCCGTAATGCACGCCAGATCTGCCCGCTCATCCAGGATTAAGTCCTGGATCCAGGTCGTTTTTCCGTTGACAGACCTGGCGTTCAGCAGCACCACCTTCAATCCGGAGGGCCCGCTCACCTGGTTACACCAATATACCTTAGGAGACCGGTTTAGGGTTGTTAATGTTGGTAAGCGGTCCGAATTAAGCCGAATTTGAGGTCTCCTTTTACCGCATCTCCTCCTCCCCACCACGACCTCTATGGGGGCCCCTCGGCTAGTGGAACACCTCCCCTCCTCCATGCCGCAGTCCAGCACCAAGGTCTTATTTCCAATATCGCTCGAAGTTTGGATTGTTGGCCTTTGCCATCTCCCTTGCCTCCCCTCCTCCCCCCCTCCCCGCCCCATCCTTGTTCACAGGCTCCAGCCCTCCTCCTCCCCTGCCCCCTCCACTAGTCAGCAGTAACAGGGACAGAACAAATAGGGGGATGGGGAGCCACATGGATAACAATAGATTCAGGTGGGGCTAGGCGTTCAGCCACACCAGTTAAACAGTTCGTAAAGTGCAAGAGACTTAAATGCCACCCAGTCAGTAATATCACTCAATCAACAACATACTGCGTACCGTTGGGCACATACATAAAGTGCAAGATCTAAGGTGCAGTACATAAAGTGCAAGATCTAAGTGCAATAGATACCCAAACTGGTTCTCTCAATTAACTAAAGTGCGGCATAGAGGAAAAGGATGGGGGCGTAGTGCTGGTATAATTTAGCAGCAGTGGCAGGCGCCTTAAAGTGCTATTGCGTTCTTGATCAAATTAGCAGCAAACGACAACCAAGGGGTAACTGAGGTAGTGATATGTAATCACACTCTCACAAGGATGATGGTAATAGTAATTGGATAAGGTTATTAAAATTGTTATGATTCAGATGTAATCCCTAGACGGTTGGTCTAAAAGCGGATGGGTCATCCGGCGATGTCAACACAGCGGCGGTCAGCACAGTTGAACTACGATGATATCTCTTCATACAAAGAGGCCAGCATAAGAGGTCTACACAAACGGTCTACACAAGAGGTCTACACAAGAGGTCTACACAGTAACAATCAGCAGTTCAACACAGTCAACACAATCAGCAGGCACTGCTGGACCATGAAAGATCACACAATTTGTCCAAGATTGGATCAGCGGGATGCAAAGGTGGCGGTAATTTGGTCACAGGTGGCCGACTCAGTCTTCCGGGGGTGGTGGATACCGGACAACCACCGAAAGATCTAAAATGCTCTAGGCTAAAGTGACATAGTAGTAGAACCAGTTCGAAAAAAGTTCTTTGCCTTCTTGGACTAGGCCACTTCTCAATCAAGGGTAGTCAGTTCAGAATTAGGAGACCGGTTTCTGAGGATCCGTGAAGGACAAGCCGGCATCCCCTTGGCCAGGCTCCCGCCTCTTCCCGACCAGCCAATGGGTGGTGGCACTAATCACAAGCAGATGAGCAGATGGTATACTCATGCAAGAGGCAGTGTCTGTTGGTCCGTTGTTAGTCAATTCACGTCACAGTTGCCAAGAGCTTTCAAAGCTGGAGATCAGATGTTATTTATACAGCAACACAATAGCAGCAACACAAGATTGGGGTCTCAGTAGTGACAACTGGGCTTCTAAAGGCTTCTCCCAAGCAGCAACACAGCAATGGATCAGAGCAGCTCAGCAAAAAGGGCCATCTTCCAGCCGAACCCGAAGCCGAAAGCGGCAGCACAAGCAAAGCCCTGCAGGGATAATATCTGCGCCTTCGGGTCTTCCAAGCGCAGGCGAAATTAGGATATTAGGAGGGAGCGAGCTCCACCGAGCTCCGGCCGAGAAGGTGAAAATAATGGCCTCAGCTCAGCCTCCTTCTTCTCCCCTCTCTCTCGACTCACTCGACTCATTCTAAGAAGAATGGAAACCTTTTTATCAATAAGTATTTGAGGAAAAGGAAAAACCATTACGTACAGGTTTGGAGATATAAACTGTTGAGGTATTTATTTGTCAATATAAAAACAAGCCAAAGTAAATGACTGACTGGATAGAAGGTGAAATAAAAAATGTTAAACTATAGCGAAATCAATAGAAAGGGAGTAGAGAATCCTCTTTTAAAACCAATTAGTATGTATGCTTGTATTTTAGAGTTGCACTGAATTAGAGTAGAGATGTATGTTAGTTAGGGAAATTGTGTAGTTATTATGCAATTGTTGTTCAAGTATGTTTATGTATTGCCTTTTCTTTATTTGTGTTTTTATGTTAAAATTTAAATGAAAATTTGGAATAGAGAGCGTAGTCTATTCCACTGTCAAACAGTTCTAGTTATCAGTAACTCCTTCATAAGGCTTCAGGGGAATCTATATTCTTGTAATTTGAATCCATATTCAGGTTCTAACCTCTGGAGCATCAGAAAATAAATTCACTTCATCTTGACATGACATCCCTTGAGATAACTAAGGATAGCTATTAGCACCTTTCATTCCTCTCCAAGCAAACCACACTCAGCACTTCCCTGCCCCATAATTTCTGTCCTAAAGAAAATCATAAATCAGGGCAACCAGCACTGTTTTGATGCTATGTCCAGGCCTTCGGTCAGATTGAAGTGATTCTAAACGATCCACTTCATCTAGGAGCATATGTAACTCATTGCACCCATCTTGTCAGCTATTTTGCCCAGGAATAGGATATGTACAAAGGAGTGATAATACTCTCAAACTTTAGGGGTCAGGAGTCAAATTCCCCAGAGTGAAGCTCAGCCCCCTTCGTTGCAGAGTTGCCAAAATTAGGCAACAATCTGCAAAAAGTCCTCTTAAAAAAAGCAAAGGTGACACAATTAAGGAAGGGGTGTTTAGGTTCCAAAATAGCCTTCTTTAAATATCTGAAGGGCTGTCAGGGGAAAAAATGTAAACTAGTTTTCTGCTGCTCCACAGAATAGGGTAGTGGGAAAGTGGTAGTGGGTAGTGGTTGGGGAGGGAGACTAAAATTTCAAAAGTTTGGAACTTTATCAAACAAGCTAAGCAAACCAACATTGCATCTGGAGTGCCGCATTTGATGACAGTCCCTATTGCATGATGATGTATACATACCACTACCCCTAGCTATTGATGGGGAAAATCCATCAATAGTTCCCCATCCCACAACATTCTTGTTATTTACTTTGGTGGGAGGATCCCTTCTGTTTCTGAGCTAGCATGCCAGTTACTGTGATGTCAGAGGCAGAATTCTCCTCCTCTTCCGGCTCTGGCTGGCTATCTCCAAGCAGTCTGGCTTCCTTTGTTTTATATGGCATATACAAGCAGTCCCCAAGTTATGAACAAGATAGATTCTGTAGGTATGTTCTTAAATTGAATCTGTATGTAAGTCAGAACTGATACATTTTAAAAGTGTAACTCCAGCCACACACACACACATACAAGCTTTGGATAGCATAGGGAAAGAATAAAACCCCTGTAATGTTTCTATTGCTCACTGGGCCCCTGCATCCCGAACAGACAAGCATCCCGAGCTCTGAGGATAACCTGGGAAGGAATCCTACTGGAGCATTGCAGCACACCCAAATACTTGGGAGTTACCCTGGACCGTGCTCTGACCTACAAGAAGCACTTCCTGAATATCAAGCAAAAAGTGGGCACTAGAAACAATATCATACGAAAGCTGACTGGCACAACCTGGGGATCACAACTAGATACAGTGAAGACATCTGCCCTTGCGCTATGCCACTCTGCTGTTGAGTATGCATGCCCAGTGTGGAACACATCTCACCATGCTAAAACAGTGGATGTGGCTCTTAATGAGACATGCCGCATTATCACGGGGTGTCTGCGCCCTACACCACTGGAGAAACTACACTGTTTAGCCGGTATTGCTGGGAAGTAGCAACCAATAGTGAAAGGACCAAGGCAGTGACATCTCCGGCCCACCCCATTTGGATATCAGCCAGCATGCCAATGACTTAAATCAAGAAATAGTTTTCTAAGATCTACAGAGACACTCGCTGGAACACCTCAGCAAGCAAAAGTCCAAAAGTGGCAGGCTCAAACTCAGAACCTCAACCAATATCTGATACCAAACGAGAGACTTCCTCCTGGGCACAAAGAAAACTGGTCGACTTGGAAGGCGCTCAACAGACTGCGCTCTGGCACCACGAGATGCAGGGCCAACCTTAAGAAATGGGGCTACAAAGTGGAATCCATGACATGTGAGTGTGGAGAAAAGCAAACTGCAGACCACCTACTGCAATGCAACCTGAGCCCTGCCACATGCACAATGGAGGACCTTCTTGCAGCAACACCAGAGGCACTCAAAGTGGCCAGCTACTGGTCAAAGGACATTTAATAGACTACCAAGTCTGCAAACTTTGTGTTTTGTTTGTTCCTTTTGTATGCTTTGGATCCATTATTTCAGGTCCTATTCTCTGGAGCAGTTTAAAAAAATAATGTGAATTACAGACTTTTTTTTTTTGATCGTGTCAGGAGCGACTTGAGAAACTACAAGTCGTTTCTGGTGTGAGAGAATTGGCCGTCTGCAAGGACGTTGCTCAGGGGATGCCAGGATATTTTTTGATCTTTTACCATCCTTGTGGCAGGCTTCTCTCATGTCCGCGCATGAGGAGCTGGAGCTGACAGAGGGAGCTCATCCACACTCTCCCTGGATTCGAACCTGTGACCTGTGGGTCTTCAGTCCTGCCGGCACAGGGGTTTAACCCTCTGCGCCACCAGGGGCTTTTAATTACAGACTTACCTAATAGTAATATCTAGCTTATACAGTATTTTACCAGATTGACTATATGAATATTATTATTTATTTATTTATTTATTTACTTTGCTTATATACCGCTGTTCTCAGCCTGGGGGCGACTCACAGCGGTGTACAACATAGGAAGAACACAATTCAAGACACAGTATAAAATAATTCACAATCCAGCATTATACAAAAAAAAACCATCGTCATTACTACGAAAACCATTCCATGTCGTCTCATCGTCCAAACCACAATCCAGTATCATTTTCCGTTGTTATGAGTGACATCATCAAAAGCTTTAATGAAATCAAGGTATACTGCATCTACAACATCCCTTAGATCTACTAATCTTTCAACCCTATTAAAAGGATAAGACTATGTTGGCATTTTATTCCTTTCTAAGAACTATTTATTCCTTTCTAAGAACTCACAGACTGACTGATGAAATGTTCTAGTACTTTTGTAAGCATTGATATCAACAGGACTCGTTGCTAGCTGTCTGAGTCCTCCTCCTCCCCTTCTGAAGATACCAAGCGTCGTTAGCCTCCTCAAATTGGCTGGGACCTTTCCTGTTGTTCAAAAATTGTCAGCAATGTATTGTCAAAGGCTTTCATGGCTGGAATCACTGGGTTGTTGTAGGTTTTTGTGGGCTATATGGTCATGTTCTAGAGGCATTCTCTCCTGAGTTGTTGTAGGTTTTTTCGGGCTATATGGCCATATTCTAGAGGCATTCTCTCCTGACTTTTTGCCTGCATCTATGGCAAGCATTCTCAGAGGTAGTGAGGTACCTCACTACCTCTGAGGATGCTTGCCATAGATGCAGGCGAAAGGTCAGGAGAGAATGCCTCTAGAAAATGGCCATATAGCCCAAAAAAACCTAAAACAACCCAGTGATTCCAGCCATGAAAGCCTTCGACAATACATTCTCTCCTGACATTTTGCCTGCATCTATGGCAAGCATCCTCAGAGGTTGTGAGGATGCTTGCTATAGATGCAGGCGAAACGTCAGGAGAGAATGCCTCTAGAACATGGCCATATAGCCCGAAAAAACCTACAACAACCCATTGTCAGCAATTATGAACAGAAATTATGTTTGTAAATTCCTTTAGCACCCATGCATGCACTTTATCCAGTCCTAGAATTTATTTAGCGTCACTATGTATTGAATTCTGCGGTTCTGGCAATGCATGCCAGAATCACCTTTGTCCCTTTGTCATTATGTTTTGTCAGGCACAGTTCTCCCATTTCCTCCCTGTTGGGGAAGGACTTTGTCATTGCTGTGAGTTAATCTCACCCTTTTGATACACAGATCTTCCTTTTGTATAAAACTTTAAATTTATCAGAGTCTGGACTGAACTTATTTTAATTCTTCATTATAGTACTGCCCTTCAATTTATCAAGAGCATTTTAATGCTAATCCTGTACTCAAAAGAGCTCTACTACCCCTTTCTGACTTTCCATCCAAAAATGTTATACCCGTGCTCAAGTCACTAATAAAAATGTCAAAGAAGTCTAGACCCAGGATTGTCTTGATCCAGCCTTCCTCTTTGATGCTGATCCAACCATAATGAATCTTTGAGTATGAATTATAAAGAAATTGTGTACTTAATATGATGGCAGTGTCTTCTTAAGTTTACTTGTAAGACAGGAAACTATGTCAAGAGGCTCACACTATTGAAACAGAGAATGAAGGTGACTGTTATCACATGCTTCACTGAGCTTCACAGTGTTCTTGGATTTCTTAAATGTTCTTATATATGCCAGCAAAATCCCTATCTTGTATAGAAATGGAGTGGATGCTTCATGGGAGTGTGGGTATATCTACACTGGATTAAATGGGTAGTGTGGAGTGTGGGTAGATATACCCACACTCCCATGAAGCATCCACTCCATTTGTATCAGTCTGGGGCATCCAATTAAATGCTCCAGGCTAATGTGTTTTAATTTATCTTGATCCCAGATTTTAAAAAAACTGGGAAAGGTGTGAATCTTCCAGGAATCCCTCATGTGGGATCTGAAATTGCTCCCCCACAGCCATCCCACACTCCCTGGGCTCAGGCAGTTCAAGGAGGTGGGATTGCAATGCCTTCCCACCCTCCCTGCACCCCCTCCCTTTGCCCAAAAGAAGGAAATCTCCACTTACCTCAAGCTCCCTGCTGTTTACTTTCTGAATTGTTCTCAATCAAGAAGCAAAGCATCTTGAGGAAGAGAGAGGGAATCACTCTTACCAAGGTGCTTGTGATGAAGCATTGATTTTTAACTGTAAGTTAAGCGTAGTTATTAGGCCTGGGTAACAACGGAAAAATTTGTTTCTAAAATCGATTTGTATTTGGGGGGTTTTTTTGTTTCGATATTTAAAATAATTACAAAATTTTCATTTTAAAAAGTTCGATATTTACGAAATTTCGTAAATGGTAAAAAATTAACGAATCGATTTCCGAAACAATAACGAATCGATTCGTTAATGGCGGACGCGACCGCGAAATACGCTAAAAAACCTCCAAAACCTTCTGAAGCTTCCCTCTCCCTCTGTTGTTGACTGTTGGTGTGATATTATATTTTTTTTCACTAATTAAACCATAAAACTGGCCCAGACATGCGGAAATAATAACGAAACGACCTCAAAACAATAACGAAACGAATACAATATCGAAATACGAAGCATTTACAAAACGTTTTTGAAAATTCGTTTTTTTAATAATTGCTCCAGAATGGTTCGTTATCGTTTTGTAATTGAAAAAATTAATGAATTATTAACGAATTACGAATTAACGAAACGAAACCGCCCAGCCCTAGTAGTTATGTATATGTGTCTCAATGGTTATATATGTATATGTGTGTGTGTGTGTGTGTGCGCGCGCGCTTAGATGGTTGAATATTATTATATGTATGTGTTCAGGAGGTAAAAGACAGTTATGGATGTGCATAAAGGGTTAACCATTTAGAAATGGCAGAACTAGGGGGATGGAACCAAGCTCAGCACTCTGAGTTAGGTTGCAATGGAGAAAGGGGTGGAGCCAACTGCACTTACCAGAGGCAGACATTTTGAGACTTCAGTCCTTTGGTCATCGAGCTAAAGGGAAGGTGGTTCAAACATATGGGGAACCAAACTAAGGGAAAGCTTTTAGCCTGAGTGATTTAATTAAGTCAAGGGGACTTATTTAGGTTTGTGGTTTAGCTGTGTGCTAATAGGAGAAGAAATCCCACTGGGAATCTTTACTTCAGCAGGAAGCTGAAGTGAGACAAGGGCATTAGCTGACCTTAGTTAATCTGTCAAATAAGGAAACATATTTAGAAGTGTAACAACTAAAGAACTAGTTGGTGAAGTAAAAGACATCCTAAAGTTATATTAAGATTTGTTGAAACTGTAACTCATGAAGCTTTATACCTCAGGAGAAGAGAACTCTGAAACCATTAAGACTCCAAATAAACTTGTTCTTGTTTTAGTAACTCAAGTCTCCGTGTACTATTTCAAGGGGGGGAAAACCTCGCTACACACCAAAAGAAGCACTACAGAGTGGTAGCAGTGAATCTATTTGAAAATAGGGGAATCCATTAATAAACTAAATAGGAAACCCTTATCAATTGGTGGCAGCATAGCCTAGTACCTCACAGATGGTGGCAGCATACTAGATTGAATAGAATATCGGACAACTAAGAGGAAGCCTTTACAGTGCTTTGCTTTGTAACTGAGAAACTCCCATCACAAAGGTGCATGGATTCACCACATGTTGTGGTGAATCCATTAGGTCCCGGCAGGGAGCATGGAGAACTTGTCCCTCCTTCTCTGCATCATGCAACTTTGACAACCCCATCACATTGGGTAAAGCATTAATTCTGGCTTCCCCCATTGTCCTGAAGGCAACATGGGAAGGCTCCCATGTTGCCTTTGTGGCAGCATACACCATTTCCTCTCCCTTGTCCTGATGAAGCCCGGCTAGAAGTACGTGTATGTCATGTAATGGGCTCTGTTGGAAACAGGAGAGTGACCTGGCGTATGAGAGCAACTGAATTACTCCCTGTAAAGCCATTCTTATCAGGATGGATATTTTGGGGGTACCATTTTAGGTGGATGATTGCCCTCACATCAGCAATTATCTATGTGTGTTGGGTCCACAAATGAAAGTCTGAATGGTGGTACCTGCATTTTAACTTTGTCCCCAAACAGTTTCATATAGAAAATTAAACACATTCATTAAACAGCTGTAAAACACATTTGTAATGGTCTGCTCCATTTGGAACCAGACATGTTTTTGTAGAAAGGTGTGTGTGTGGACACATGGGAAGCTCAGCTATGCATCAGCAACAATTTTCACTAGCTAATACAGTGGTGGGAAAAGTGCAACTCGCACACTGCATGCTTGCCCAAGACATTCTTAAGTCTTTTGGGCGATTTGTGTGTGTGCCTTCAAGTTGCTTGTTGGTTTATGGCAATCCCATGCATTTCATAGGATTTTCTTAGGCAAGATATAATCAGAGGTTTGACATTGCCATCTTCTGAATATAGAATACATCACCTGATACTCCTTGACAGTCCCTCATCCAAGTACCAACTAGAGATGACTCTACTTACCATCCAGGATCAGATGGGATCTAGTGTCTTTAGGGGTATTTAAACCCTCCCCTAACAATTTTTGGAAACTTTTTTCCCAGAAATTTAAAATGCCTAATCAGCCACACATCTCCATTTTTAATCCTTTGGGGGTATGGGACAAAGGTCTCATGGCAAGCCAATATGGCCCACAAAACCGCTGACAATCCTGCATTTACTGTTTCTACAAAGAAAAAGATCAGCAGACCAAAACAAAGGGATACTCTTCAAGACTGTCAGATGGCAAAAGCTATACCTTCTGAAGCTGATCATGTACTCTTCAAAAAGCCATGGGGTGCTGCTTACATAATAATTAATTGTCATTAAAGTCTCATGATATAATTTGTCTGAGTGAGTACATTGCTTGTAGCGTGAGACTGTTCTGCACTCTGAAGAAGAAAGCTTTCTTGGTTTTGATCAAAAGCCCCCTTACATTGACCGGTATTCAGTTAATATTACTCTAGCAACATAGTTTTTCTTGAGTTTGCAAAGGATATTAGACAGCTTACATACTCTAAATTTAAAAGATGTGCATTTCACTAGCAATATTTCAACCAGCATTCAAATCTTACCATTGCATCAAGCAGAATGGATTTTATTCAGCAATGGGACTACAATGAAGAGCTGTACTGCCACTGTGTTTCCCCTGAAAAACACAATGTTGAAAACATCTGTCACCTAATCAAGGCGGGAGTACATGTGTTGTTTACTATACTAAATGCAATAAACAGTGAGGTGAATCACCTGAAAAATGTTCATGTTGGCAAAAGGAACTAACTCCAGTACCTAGTACACTGCTTGAATCTTGTGGAACACTCGGCATTCACACATTTTCTTGCCAAAAATTAAAGAGCTTCTGGAGCTAGCAAAGTCTGTTTGAAGATACCTAAGGTATTCCTGCTCTGCATCCAAGGCTATCCCTTCCATACAAATCAGGAAGGGAATGCCTCTGCACAAGTTTTATTTGGACGTTTTCATATGCTGGAACAATATGTTGCACATGCTGGAATAATGAGTATGTTCTGGAGCAGTGGTTCTCAGCCTGTGGGTCCCCAGGTGTTTTGGCCTACAACTCCCAGAAATCCCAGCCGGTTTACCAGCTGTTGGGATTTCTGGGGGTTGAAGGCCAAAACATCTGGGGGGCCACAGGTTGAGAACCACTGTTCTAGAGAATACAATATGTACTATTTACATTTTTGAGGCTAGTGGGCCTTGATCAAGAACACAGGCATCCTGAAAGTTTTCGATGAATGCCTCATCTTACTTAATGCAGAAAATGCTACACTAAGGTTAGGGGCTTCTGTTTTTAGAAATATTCAAAGTACCATTAAAAATCTTGCTCATCAATGTTCCAGTGTGTGGAGCAAAATAAGGATAGGAATTGCAATTTCTTTGACTAAGTACCATTTTTGTATATTGACTCAGAAAATAAACAACTTGTCACACCTAAAAAAGTTAGTGAAAGACACAGAAGTATTCTTTCTTGTGCCAAGATTCAAGAACAATTTGTAAGGAAACTTCAGGGTACTATAGACAGACACTTCTGGGTTTTTCAGCAATGTATAATAGGAAAAAATGCAAGATATATTGAAAGGAACAATTGACCATGGAACACAACATCCCATTGTGGTTTATGAATAATTGAATGGATAGACTGAAAACAACCACCAAACAAGTAGGTGGTATGAATTGGTCTAAGGTGAAAACTACACATATGGAAGTTGTATGGATGATACCTTCCATACCCATTGCTTGCATGTGAACTCTGAACAACTGTATAATTGTACAATCTCTGATACTGTGGATATGTTGGCAAAGCAGAAGCTGTACAGGGGTTAATTTGTAAGGAAAGCATATGCAATTTTCACTTAATCTTTTTTCATTGCTTTTTGAAACATTAATAGAATAAAAGAGCAACAGAGTAAAAATGCAGGTGAACATCAATAGAATAGAAAGGCGAAAGGCACCACTATTTACTATATTAATTACGGGTTCTTATTCAAAGGGGGAAAAGGAATTATGTGAAATCAAATATATGTAGAAGTCTATTACTTTTTAAACATTAAATAAAAGCACAGCGATATATTTAGAAAGAGGCATTTACTTGGTGGATTAATCAAAGAAAAAAAAAATTTAAGTGGGTGGCTATAACTAAAACACTCAGTGAGTATAAGGTCATGCCCCTTCTCTTGCACTGATTTCATTTGGCACTTCAAATTCTGGTATGGAAAGGAAGAGGAGATTGATTGAATCATGTACAAAGACTCAATACATTTCTCCAGTATATAAATAATATTTTACATGTCCAATGGTGACACATCAAGGCTGGCATCTTATTTTGACAGTCCACTCCCTTAAGCAGTTAAGAAACAACTGGGCAATAGTGCTGGATTCTAGGCACCTTACATGCATTCCCATCTCATTAAAAGTGGCTGTCTTTATCCACAAACCCCCACTGACCTCCCTTTCTATGACCTATTTTTACTAGGATGGACAATTAGTGATTGGTATACAGCCTAGTCTTAAACCTAGGGGGACCAATTTCCAACATCCTAACCCTGACAGTGATATTAACTGTCCAATATGTCCAAGAGGAAAAGCTTCCCCACCCAATTTTCCATATTGCCTCTCAGACCCATGTGTTCATTATCATCAGGCTCAGACAGAATGTCCCTCTGAGTTAAATGAGATTTATAAGAGATAACTAGTGAGGTGGTTGGAGGAATCCCTGACATGAAGGTTGCCCCATGGGTATGTGTGGTTGTTGTGACACTGATACCATGGCCTGCTCATCTTGACATTGTAGCAGAAGGCTTTCTTAAATTCCTTCTGGTCACTCCAAACATCTGAAGTTTTCAATCTGACAAGAAAAGCAAACCCCTCCTGTCTTTAAAGTTGAAAAATTGAGTTGAAATATCACAAAACTACAGAACCATACACATGAAAGGGATCCCATGAACCATCTGGACTAAACTACTCCGAGCAATGAAGGTAATGTATACATTGGTAAAGCACAACTAATGGCCAAGCACTTGGAAAAATGCAGCTGGAGGATGCCTGGGAGCCTCCCATTCTTTTAGCCATTGACTGAGCATGAAGGTGTGAAGTGATAGCCCAATGGAACCTGGAGATTAGGTGGAAATACACTGTCATAGAGTTATATAGCCGTACCTGGTTACAGCAGATTCTTGATCAGTGTGTTCTTTTTTAAAAAGGCATTGAGTGTTTTAATTACGCAAATATACAATAAACTGTTAAAATGGGCAACGGAAACAGAAAAAGTAAGGTTATGTATGATTAAATGGACAGAAAATCTGAAAAGACCAATTCATTTTAAGGAATGGGAACAAGTTTGGAATAAAAAACTAAAATATACCTATGTGATGGACTTAAAGGAAAACTGGTTGAAAATGTTTCATAGATGGTACATTACATGAAAGAAATTAGGCCAGATGTACAAGAATACCCCAAATAAATGTTGGAAAAGTCAAGATCATGAAGGGAGATTTTTTCACATATGGTGGTCCTGCAGAGTAGCCTCTAAATATTGGACAGAAATTCATGAAGAATCACAAAAAATTCTTTAAATGAACTTTAAGAAATAGGAATCACGGACTCAGAATTGTGCCTTGATGAAAATAAATATTAAAGAAACACAGATATCTATAACAATGACAAAATACAAGTTGCAAATTGTTATCTAAACAGAACTATGTTAACAAAACCATGTAAATACCATGCATATAAACCACACAAAGAAATTACAAGTCTTGGTTATCTCTCAGTCCTTGAGAAAGTAAACTGTCTTCAAAATATAGTCCAAATAAAGTCCAAATAGTTCAAATTGCTGTCCAGTTCAAAATATTATCCAAATTATAATGCTTGCTGCCCAGTTCCAAATATTATCCAAACTATAAGGCGACAAGGATCCCTGGGTTGAGGTTGCCTTGTTTCGGGGGACTTCCCCTTCTTCAGGATTTTGTCTTCTTTATAAAAGTGGGTGGTTCACCATACATCCCTAAATGAGTGATAACAAACAACATAATAGATATGCCAAAATTCCTCATACGCACAGTTTGTCAAGAAGGTCTTGCGACGGGTTTTGTTAACATAGTTTGATGAATATAAAGACAGACTATTTACATACATGACGACGGAAGCAAGAATCTCTTTTGCAAACTATTGGAAACAAGAAAATGTTCCTGACATTGAAAATCTGATAATTAAATTGAGAGAAATAAAAGGCATGGATAAATGAATCTACTTTTTGAAGAAGAATATAGGTAAACCGACAAAATAGACAAAAAATGATTCTTTCCCAGGAGTATGGCAAGGCAAGCAGTAGAATGTAATAATTAAATAAAATTAGGGGAATACATTAATTAAAATGACTATGAATCACAAAGTTTGGAATGGAAGTCAAGACAATTTTTATCTCCCTTTTATCACATTTCTTTTTTAACTTTCCCTTTATATCTGCTTTCCTACGTTCCTATATCCACATTGTTCCACCACTTTTTATGTAAATAAAACTCCCTTTTTCTTTTGTTGGTGTTTAATAAAAATTAATTTTAAAAAGGCAGTGAGTGTATCAATAATTTGACGTGACCTAGAGATAATTCTTAGGTACATACATTTATTTCCTCATTCATTTTTAATCACATTAGCTATTATTGCCAGTGTTCTGCACTGAAACAAATCATTGAGCTAGACACAAACGTATGCTAGAAAGTCATAGAGACAGTTATTGTTAAAATCAGCTGGTGTTACTGCTAAAAAATGCATTTATAAAATTGTCTTAGTACGTAGTAACTATAGAATAGTAAAGGTGCAAGAGAACACAAGTGCCATTTACCGCACCCTGCTGCCAATACAGGATTGCACCAGAAAGGAACCTCCAAGAGGTCGTCATCTAACGTCTGTTTGTAAGCTTCCCACAGAGCTTCAGAGGTAGGGTATTCCACTAGAGAACATTTGCCATCAAAAGATTATTTCTAAAGTTTAGTCAAAACTAACTTTCCTGTAATTTAAAACCATTTGTTCAGGTCCTATCGCCTAAGAAAGAAAGGAAGAAACCAAGCTCACCCCATCTTCTACATGACAGGTTTTTGGATATTTAAAGAAGAGATATCATATCACCTGTCAGTCTTTCTTTCCCAAGCTAAACATATCCGACTCCATCAACTGTCCTTCTTAGGGCTTGGGAAAATGTTCCAGCTTCTATGTGTGTACCTGATTTTGTAAATGCATCTTACATTTATCTCCATTGAAATCCACTTTGCTAGTATTGGCCTGGTTCTTTAATCTATTAAAGTCATCTTGAATTTTGATTCTGGTATAAACTATCCCTGCCAGTTGGTGTCATCTGCAGAACTGATTACCAGTGCCCTCTATTCCATCATCTAAATTAGAGGGAAAGTTAATTCATTTTCCCTATACTTGTGCTAATAATGAAGAGGAGAACACTTAACCCATGATCCTTAGTTGAAACTTTTCTTGCAGTGTCACTACCATCAAGGATGTGACTGGTGAAGTCCCTGGAGAGAGCCTTTTTGGACCCTCTTTTATCTTTTTTGGCCAAAAGGCATCATACTTCTTTAAAAATAGGCCTATAGCTATATTTCGGAGGAGGAAACTGATATTCTTTGGCTAAGAGAACTCTATGGAATTCATAGGTTGTCATCAGATGACAGATAACTCGAAGGCATGTATGGACATAGACCTAATTTTCAAGTCTGTGTGGCAGAAGAGTCTTAATGGAGCATATTGTTCTTTTTGTTAATGTTTTAAACATTTTATCATGTTTGTTTATTTAATATTTTAAAACCCTTTTTAAAGTTTTAAAAGCTTTCCCCATCATTTTAACTTCATTTAATCCACATGATGCCAAGGTGGGGACTGCCTCCCACTCCAGCCAGCAAGAAGAGCTGAGCAGCCATTAAATGGACAGCTGTAATGTGATTTATTTATCGTGTCAGTATCAACCAGACAATTGTATTACATTTGACCAAACAGAGTTTGCAAGCTTGGTAGTAGATTAAATGTCCTTTGACCAGTAGCTGGCCACTTGGAGTGCCTCTGGTGTTGCTGCAAGGAGGTCCTCCATTGTGCATGTGGCGGGGCTCAGGTTGCATTGCAGCAGGTGGTCTGTGGTTTGCTCTTCTCCACACTCGCATATTGTGGATTCCACTTTGTAGCCCCATTTCTTGAGGTTGGCTCTGCATCTCGTGGTGCCAGAGCACAGTCTGTTCAGCGCCTTCCAAGTCGCCCGGTTTTCTGTGTGCCCAGGGGGGAGTCTCTCATTTGGTATCAGCCATTGATTGAGGTTCTGGGTTTGAGCCTGCCACTTTTGGACTCTTGCTTGCTGGGGTGTTCCAGCGAATGTCTCTGTAGATCTTAGAAAACTATTTCTTGATTTAAGTCATTGACGTGCTGGCTGATACCCAAACAAGGGATGAGCTGGAGATGTCACTGCCTTGGTCCTTTCACTATTGGCTGCTACTTCATGGCGGATGTCAGGTGGTGCAATAAGAGCCACATCCACTGTTTTAGCGTGGTGAGATGTGTTCCACACTGAGCATGCATACTCAGCAGCAGAGTAGCATTGTGCAAGGGCAGATGTCTTCACTGTATCTGGTTGTGATTCCCAGGTTGTGCCAGTCAGCTTTCGTATGATATTGTTTCTAGCACCCACTTTTTGCTTGATGTTCAGGCAGTGCTTCTTGTAGGTAAGAGCACGGTCCAGAGTGACTCCCAGGTATTTGGGTGCGCTGCAATGCTCCAGTGGGATTCCTTCCCAGGTGATCCTCAGAGCTCGGGATGCTTGTCTGTTCTTAACGTGAAAAGCACCTGTCTATGTAATGTGATACCAACAGACATTACATACAAGGATGCTGATGAATCTGGATTCCAGAAATATTAGACGTACACACACAGGACTCTGACATATGTACCAATGTTAGGAAATAGGTCATTGTGCCCCCCTTGTTAGTGAAGAATTAGGTGCAGATAGGTGGGAGAACATGGAATAAGGTACAGTTATTTGGGAGTGATAAGGATCTATGAGGTTAGTCAAAGTGCCAGAGAAAGGGCAAGATGGGAATCAGAGTTCTATTTAAACAGCTTCCCCATCCAAATCCACGGGAGATCAGCTTTCTGAGTTATTTAGGAAGTGAGTGTCAGGACAGGTCAGAAACTTCTCTGCAGCTCACACATCCATGTCCCTCAAGCAGAGTTAGGATTCCTGTCCTCATCACTGGGGCTCTGAGTTTGTGCAGAAGGAGAGAAAAGTACATCACTGGGGCTCTGAGTTTGTGGAGAAGGAGAGAAGAGTGGGGAATGAAGTACGGGCATTTTGGAAAGGGAAGTAATGGTGTTAAGCTCAATCAAGAATTGTCCTTTGGCTTGCTGGAAGCAAGGTGTGTGTATGTCATTTCTTGACTTTTTCATTCCAATAAATCTGTTTCATTATTTGAAATGAAGATTTAACTTTCTATTTCATTTGATTTTAAACTACCTTGTTGAGTTCTTTTTCCTTCCTAGCCTTACCTCCCTTACTCACACTTAGGCTTCATCTTTTCTTTTTTCTTTTCTTTTTTGCAGATGTTATATATGAAATAGAGAAAGAGGAGGACTAGGAAAGTGCCTGTTGACATAGATATGTACAGAAAGGGGTGTGCGCGCACCCACTCAGAGATAGAAAGCACGGTGCAGGTGGAAGACCTTCTGTATAGTAAGTGCCAGCAGTAATACAGAAAAGTACAAAGTGGGACATTTGGGATTGGTAAAAAAAAGGTACATGGAGGGAAACAGATGGAAACAGACGATGGTTCTATCCACTAGCAGTTCTTTCTCAAGTGATTGTGTGGGCTACAGTAAAATAAAGATTATAACCAATTTATAAAAATGTTCTGCATAACCAACTGCACAGAGAAAGTAGCCTAAGGACCTCATCACAGTAGTTGCCCTAATGCGGGTGACAGTGGGGGGATTCGCCAGACATTGTGGCAAATCTGGGGGGCAGTGTGTGAATCCATTGTTCCACATCACCCGCAGCACTGCCTTCCCTATCACACGGGGGAAAGCGTCACTGCCCAACTTCCCCCCACACTCACCTCATTGCTCTGTCCTAGGATGCTTTCAGCACAATTCAGGGATGGATCCCTGGCCGAAGTATTGTGCGTTGTTTGATGGCATCTGGCGGGATACATCCCCTAACTGTGCTGAAAGCTTCCTAGGATGCACATGTGATGAAGTCCTAAGTGATGTCGCATGTTTTGAAAGGCAAACTTTCAATTTGATAGATAGGGTGGACAATAAGGTTGTTTGTTGCCTTGATGTGCTACCTGAAATCATAACAATAATAAGAAAATTGTTTGTTCTCCCAAGTGGTTTGCCAGCAGCCAGCCACACTGTATGGATTCTGGAATCATATTTCAGGGTTTTTTTTGTGTTGTTTTCCATATCCCTGACAGCCCCTATTTCTAGCTAGACTTAACTAATAGCTCTTAATGAGTTTCCACCTCATTAGCAACTGGGTGAGTTTTTTCTTTTGCCAGCTTCCTCTTTTTTCTTGATTTCCATTTCCACAACCAAAATTATTATCTGATTTCCCCCTTTCTCTCCATGTTGCTATAAAGCACACTCAGTAAAAAAAAAAAAGAGAGGCAAACAATGTTTACCTTGCCTATTGTATGCAGACATACACAGCAGCTGCGGTTTGGACTAAAATACAATCCCTGCTGAACCTTTATTGCATTGTTTACAGCAAACTTGCTTCTGCAATGCAATTATTTAATATCTGTGTTTTTTCAGCTCACCTTCATCCTTTGGACGATGCTCCTAAAAATCTTCCATCTAGATAGAGGATGAGGAACATAAATGGTAGATGTAAAGACTTTGTAAAAAAAAAGATGGTTCTAGATGGTTCTTTGTCAGAGGCTTTGTTAACCAAGATATTTCTATACCAAATCAGTAATCAGTATCATCCACACCAGGCCCGTAGCCAGGATTTTTATTCGGGGGGGGCTGAGTTTTTTGGGGGGGTGGGGTGGTTCGGGGGGGCTGAGTCTGAGTGAAAGAGGGTCTAGCCTAGCAAACCTTTTGTATCGTTACCCCAATACCCCCATGCATATGGGATATATTGAGTATGGTGATCAGATCATGATATGAATAAACATAACAGTTGAAATAATGCACCAGTAAGGCCTTTTCGCAAACCACCATGAGAATTTCGGGGGGGGGGGGCTGAAGCCCCTCAAGCCCCCCCCCCCCCCAGCTACATGCCTGATCCACACCAATGAATAAGAGCTGGGACAACACCTTGGAGCATACTATTACAGTACAATGTAGCTATAGATAAAGCAATTACCTTCACTTTTATGTGTTTTACATGCGCAATGTTCAGAAACTTAAATCTTGTAATATTGTTAATTACCATTGAGTCAAGTAAAACTTGTGGAGGCCCCATGAATGAGAGACCTCCAAGACACCCTGTCATCAATAGCCTGCTCTGATCCTGCAGATGCAGAGATCTGACTTCCTTGACTCATAACCTCTTTCATTTGGGGTAGATAGTGTTCATTCTCTATTCCATACACAGTTTAAACAATTGTTACACTTGATACTCAGTAGAAGAGTGATGTAATGTAGATGTACACCAAGCAAGCATGATATAGGATATTAGTCAACATATCTAACTACCACATTATTCCCTGCACCCAATTTAACTTAAAATTTACTTGTTTGGATCTTGCAATCCTGAGCTTTGGGGCTGATGGAATAAAGGAGCATTTCTGATATTTGCTGTCACTCTCTATTTCATGTGACATATGTGAAATATTTGCAGCAAAGGTTCAGGGTATGGTGAAGATACAATCATTAAAACAGCGCAACATCTTCTCTGACAGCCTGGTCTTGCTGGTCGACTGTGGCTAAGCCCTTAAACCTCCCCCTGCCCCACTTGTCATCCAAAATTATACAGCCAAGAGCTCAAGGTCTTTTATTCTCTGTAAGTCATCAGGCGAATCATGGACTGGAATTTTGGATGAGGTTTGCTTGTATGAATAGAGGCTGCTGCGCTGGCTATAGAACCACTCTAGGATAGGCCTCAGCTTGAGCCATTCCTCGGTGACAGCAGGGTAAGATACAAGTAAACACATGGGGTCCCTTTATCCAGACTGCTACACAGGTTAAAGTACAGAAAGAAAACCTCCTACATGCAATGATAGAAGGTTTTCCCACTTGTATTATTTTAGTATAGAAAATTTTGGAAAATAAAAGTTTGGAAAGGAAAGTTTAAATCTCTCTTTGCCACCCATGGCAATCCTGGTTGTGCCATCGCACCTGGGGGCTATAACTCTTAGTGAAAGAGGCATGGATGTGACATCTGTCCCCAGGGGATTGCTTCTTGCCCTCCTTTAGGAAAACTGGAACTCCCAAGGACCAAAATACTGTAGATAACTCAAAATAGGTTTTATTGTTCACAAAGAATTATCTCTTTAAGGCAATAAGCTGGAAGTTCAAAGGAGTAAAGGAAAATATACATTGTAGTCTCTGGTTGTCTTGGGTCCAAGGAGTTTTGCAGCTGAGAAGCTTTTCCAGGTCCCTCTTTCTCAATGGCTGTGAATATCGGGATAATCACAACCCCAATTCCAATGGCCTATATTTTGAAGGCACAAAGCCTTCCTCTGGTGCCAAAGAACTGGTTCGAAGGCGCTTGAGACTTCTCAATGTCGTCCAGGTTGACCTGAACATGAAGCATAAGTCTCAAGGGTAAGAACCTCAGAATTGGTGCTGAGAAGTAACTTAATCAAGGGCTTCAGAGCCAAGTCTCTCTCTCACGTCCATCTGATAGAAAGTTTGATGGTGGAATGGAAAAGGAAACACTGTCCTGCTCTCTAGGAAGAGGTGGGGTCAAACAATTGAGCAGGAGGAGCAATTCAACTGGTGCAAACAACATTGATTGACAGCTATAAATAACCAATCAATCCAACTATACATTTACAGGGTAAAAAGGCAAATGAGGCATGATACAACAGTTCAAATCCTGCAGCTTACAGTTCTACATATAGGTGGCGCCACTCACGCCGTCACACTGGTCCACACTTGGGCTCAGCTCCATCCTGATGGTGATTTTGAGGCAAATTGTCTTCCTTTTCCAAATAGAAGAGCATGCTCACCCTTGAGGACACACAAAAACAGCCTACAGGAGTGTGAGTGAATAGTCTGCACTTGGGCCGTACTGCTTTAAGCTCTATATTCGCTTTTGGCTCTAAAAACTGAAATGGCTGAAGTCTGCATAGGAAACAATATATGTGAAACAATTTTTCTGTCATATCAACTGGGAAGATAGGTCCCCTAGAAGGAAGAAGGGTGAGTAAAGAGGAAAGAAATGCTAAGAGAAAAGAATTGGGGAAAGGGGTTGAGGAAAAATAACTTAATTATCTAATAACCTACCAATGTGTGGATAACACAAAAATAATTAAAGTACAAATTCACCCAGAATAATATTATGCAATATACTGCAATATAATAATATAAATTGTGATATAATGCAATGTATTGTAATAATACAATAAAAACCAATCCAGAATATAATCAAGAGATAAAGTTTAACCCAGCAAAGTCTATGAGAAAAAGAAGACACCATAAAACCAGATAATGCCTGTAAAACTGCTAGAGATCACATATTAAAACTCCTGCAAACAAACAATTTCTCGTCCTTCCTACCTAAAATTCTGCATTGATCACTCTTGAACTGACTTCTTCTAAAATGACCAGTCAATAAATTTAATTTTTTTTCTGAATGCAAGCTGTGGATTCCATTCTTCCATCACCAGGGCTGAATGTGATCTCATCCAATGTAGCTTTAACGTAGATCCTATGAGTTAAAAGCTCTACAAATTACATAACAGCCATAAAAGAAAAAATTATGGACACCACAAATCAAAAGAACACTTGAGCAGTCTAGAACCACCATGTTTGAGCAACCACTGATAGGACAAAGAGTTGAGGGAAGCTGAATCATTTGATCAAGAAGAGTATGCCATAAACTGAGGGTCATCACAGAGAACTGGTTGCTCTTACTGGTTGCTTACACTCACATCCTAAACAGAGCATAGCCCACCGCATCTTGTTCAGCACTCAGAAGAACGATAAGGGATGTCATCATATTCATGCATTGCACCTGACGTGTGCTATTCCAAACCCTGTGTCTGACTCCAATTCTGGAAAGAAATATAAGTTAACTTCATGTAAACAGTCCCAGTTAATTGCAGTAGCAAAACTGAGGAAAGACATCAGATTTTCCTAGAAACAGATCTACTTATTCTTTTTAAAACTGCAATAAAAAAACCATTACTTTTCCCATTTCAGCCTTAATTTTTTTCAGACACATCCAGTCATTATTTCATTCTATCTTATTCTTTGATTGCTTCACTTCTTTTGCATCAATGAATGTCACTAATATGCTGTTAATGAACAGGAGGGGTGAAAGGCTGAAATTGTAACCTGGTTGCTCTTTATGAGTTTGCTCATTCTTCTTTCTCTTCACATCCAATTCTGAAATCATTGACAGAAACAAATCACTTTTTTTTATGTCAGGAGTGACTTGAGAGACTGAAAGTCACTTCTGGTGTGAGAGAATTAGCTATCTACAAGGACGTTGCCCAGGGGACACCTGGATGTTTTGATGTTTTTCCATCCTTGTGGGAGGATTCACTCATGTCCCTACATGGGAGGCTGGAGCTTACAGAGGGAGCTCAATGCGCTCTCCCCAGATTTGAGCCTCCAACAAATCACATTAATTATTTGTTTTGTGAGTGCTTTTGTTAGTTTTTGCTATTGATGCTCTGTGATTGGCCATAGTAGCAGGAATCTAAGACCTCCTGTGGGGGGACAGAGAGGTCTAGTGTTATTCTAGTGTAATGTTTATCTACCAGCAAAGCTGAAAAGAGATTACGATAGAAGGTTTGAACTGTTCAGGAGACTATAAGAGAACAGGTTAGTGCCCTCTCTGAGATCTCCACATTTGGCCCTTCCAACATGGAGGTATCCACATGGAGGCAGAATTGGGGGATAATCTAGCTCTTCATTTTGCTAGATTTTGTTATCTTCTTAACTCTTCATCAATACACATTTTCCATTATATATACTTGCATGTCCAGTCTGAAGGCAGGAGTCCTTGGGATCTGAAAGCTAAGGTTCCATCTACACAGCCATAAAAAATCCAGATTATCTACTTTGGATTATATTAGTCTACACTGTCATATGATCCAGTTCAAAGCAAATAATCTGGATTTTCTATGGCAGTATAGATGGGTTCTGAGTCAGTGTTCTGTCCAGAACAGTGTTCTGTTAGTTAAGAATATGTTTCAAGAAATCCTGGAATTTCATTGTGGAGAAGGATGGTTAGAGTTCCCAAAGTGATCTAGTGCATCAACATACCATAAATCCCAGGATAATGGGATCTCTCCCTAAGCATAATGATGTAAACATTTGACATATTTCTGTGTGAACAGAATGGATACATTTGAGGCTTAAGAGATTCTTTAGAGTACTTCTAACTACCTCATCAGATGGGATGATTTTAGCATCTTAGGATGTTTTCATCCCATCTGGGGGATGGAGACT
The DNA here is from genome assembly GCF_025583915.1 of Anolis sagrei ordinatus. NCBI lineage: Eukaryota > Metazoa > Chordata > Lepidosauria > Squamata > Anolidae > Anolis > Anolis sagrei. The sequence goes on from NW_026847438.1 coordinate 117,209,171, forward strand.
GACGGTGGATATCACACGATGTGTGACATCTGGCAGGGTCCGCACCCCCAACCAGGGTGAAAGCATTGCTGGGTGTCTCCACTCCAACATGGGAGGCCTCCCCGCAAGGGCAACACTTTCCCCATGTGATGAGGAAAGCATCATGGAGAGGGAGCTGCATGCAGGGTGTCAGATTTGACCCATTGCTCCCTTTTTTTCTTGCAGAAGCCTGGCGAAGCAGGACTCTTTGCCTGGGCTTTCTGATGAGCTCTTTAAACTGTGGATCCTGACCCCTTAGCTCAGTATTGGAGTTGTGAAAACTTTGGCAACAGTAAAACATTTCTGAAGACCATCTAAACATTTACACAAATCTGTTAGCAACAATATGCAATGTTGACAGTGGACTCCACATAAAATGCTTTAGTTGTACTCAACAGAAAGGAAAATCAGCTTGTTTAGCAAGCAATAAATTTTATACCTATTTTATATACTTATATAGCCAGGGTCATGTAATCATTTCCCAGGTGGAAAGGAGTTGCAAGTGGAAAAAGTTTTAAGAAGGCCTGGTTTCATGGACTGGAATGCATTCCACATAGTGAAGAAAAAATTAAATGAATTAGTTTTGCTCCTTTGAACAAACATGGGATGGCTGTAAAAAAAAGTATCTCTGGGAGACTGGCAGAGCTTATTAGGTGAGTCTGGAGTCCAATCGCAAAGGAGTCTAAACCAATCACAATAAAGACAAATCTTTCCTTACTTCTGGGCATCAACAGCAATAAAACAGATCAGACAGGATTGTGTGGCTCAGATTGGGTCGCCCTATGAACAGTGTTTGTTATGAGGAGAGAAGAAACATGGAAGACTGTAAGAAGAGTCCCTGGCATAGAGAAAGCAGCCTATTTTTGTCACAGAAAGAACTTCAGGCCCATTGAGAAAGAGTACAAGAAATGAATAAGTAAATAACTTTCACCAAAGATTTCCAAACAAGGTGCCACCAGAGAAAATAAATTCTGTGACAGATCAAAGCCATAAGAGCAGTTTCAGCCAAGTTCTTAATGGAGATATTCTTTCTGACTGAGTAGCTAGGAAAGCACCAAGCCAACATCCACAGACCTGTTAAGGCCTCATAAGCATAAAATAGAAGAATATTGTTCTACCCTACATCCTGACACAATACAATATAATGCTTCTGAGCCCTTTAGTTTAGGATCTGTATTGCCTTTTCCTTATATAAGAAAGAGAAGAATATCTATCATTTGTGCATGCATGAATTCTCATGCAAACATGTAATCCAGACTTCCACCCCCCCCCCCACCCCCCAGCTCTGTACAACTACATATTGGTCCTTATAGAGCTGTAGGGCAACTTCCTCTCTGTGTGTCCCTGAAAAGCTGTCCAGGAATGAACAAGTGCCAAAGGCATTCCTTGTCCAGGGTATTATTTATCATAGGGCCAATCCCATGGAAGGCACAGTGATCGATGCAAGTTTCATCTTTCCTAACAATCTGAAATAGACAGTGAAAGCCTGTATATTGTTGTGGGTCAAAGATACAAATCTGAACTGTTATTGTTATGTGCATCACCCATCCTGCTGTCTCCTGACTGAGTTACTTTTGGTAGTCTCAGATGTGGTGGCAGAGCACCTTTGGTCATAAGTGACTTCAACATCTGTCCTTAAGCTATGCAATATATTCTGCTTATTGCCTTCTTGACAACCATGAAGCTGTTTGTCAGTGGCTTGACATATCTAACAAGCAAATTTTTGATCTGACTTTTTCTCAATTGGTGATCCAAATAGGAAGGCAAGGTGGCAGCCACCCCATTATAACAAATCACTTTGTGATATGGTTTGGTCTTAGTGCCAAATCCTTCCTTGGAGAGATCGTGTGCCCTTGAAATGATCTGCTTCCAGAAACTAATGGATGAATTTTGGTGATGAATCCCTGAATGCTCTGAGCAACTTTCCAATAGCCAGAGCTGGTAATTTTGTGCAATTTTGTCATACTGTGGAATGATTAGATTATGACAAATTGCTGTTTTATGACTTCTTAGTTTACATATATGAACCCTCTTTGATGCATTAATTCTCATAACAAGACATGGTCTCAATATTTTGGCCTACTCAAATCAAACAGCTAGGAAAAGCAAAAGATTTGAAGTTCTGCCTATTAGATGAGAACTGAAAGAGGTTATTGTATGTATGCATAAGAAGTTTGTAAATCATGTAGGTGTGCACTGCCAAATACTTATTGTGACACATCTGGAATAACCTTCCAAAATGGTCCTAGAAAACTAAGGCCAAAACCCAACAGGCCACAGTGGCTGTTGTACTTTATGACCAAATATCTCCCACTACAGTTCTCACAGGTATGCCCAATAAACCCTGATATAGCTTCATAAATATTAGATGGTAACAATCAGTTCATAGCCTGGAAAGTTCGTAAATGCTCAGAAGCATTATATTCAATTGTGTCAAAATTGTCGAACAATATTCTTCTATCATTCTTCGCTTCTCTTTTCTCTCTCTCTTTTTCCCACACACTGAATAAACTAAGGAACAATGTCAAATGCAGCTTCTATAATGCCAGCATTCAAGTTTTCACAGAAGAGCTAAAAGTGAAGAGGAGAATTGGATGTGCATGCAAGGACTGAGCTCTAGGAGCCCAAAGAACCAGGATTATTGTGGAGATTGACTCCCAGAACTGTAGAAGCAGTCCTGGGAGTCAATCCCCACAGAACCCACACCTGGAAAGAGCCAGACCTGAGCTTAAGGTCCATATCTTGCCATGTGTTTAATTAATGTGGAATAAATTGGGGAAACCCAGTTTTCTCCCCATTAATTCCCTAAGGCGTCATTTGTATGTCTAAGTAAAAGTGAGGTAAGTCCCTCAGTCTCCACCCATATTGAGCAAAAACTCTGTGTGGGGCTCCAATGTACTTTCTTTTTCTTTTATTATTTTTTTTAGTAAATGTATACAGTATGTATGATATCACAGTACAGTAACATATCAAAATTAGAAATACTGCATTATCCCACCCACTCTCCCTCCCATCCAAAACTCACAAACATTTACATACTACCTGCCTGTCAGACCTCTTACTAGTGAATTATTCTCCACTCTGTTGTTGAATGTTATTAATTAATAGTTTGGGTACCTGTTCGAATGTATCGGACAGGTTACCTGTCTGAATGTATCTCCTTCTATGAACCATCTAGAAGATTAAGATCATCTGGGGACAGGCCCGTAGCCAGGATTTTGATTCAGGGGGAGCTGAATTTGATTCGGGGGACGGGGGGGGGTGAGTCTGAGTGAAAGAGGGTCTACCCTAGCAAACCTTTTGTATCGTTACCCCAATACCCCATGCATATGGGATATATTGAGCATGGTGATCAATCATGATATGAATAAACATAACAGTTTAAATAATGTACAAGTAAGGCCTTCTCACGGACCACCATGGGACTTTGGGGGGGGCTGAAGGCCCTCAAGCCCCCCCCCCCCCCCCCGGCTACATGCCTGTCTGGGGAGGTCATGCTCTCATTCCCGCCTCCTTCAAAGGCATTTTGGCATATTGGATATGCATGCCAAATTCGGATCAGATCCATTGTTGTTTGCATTCGCAGTGCTCTCTGAATGTAGGTGAACTATAATTCCTATAAATCAAGATGAATTTCCCCCCAAAGTCCTCCTGCATTTTCTGTTGGCCATGGGAGCTCTGTGTGCCAAGTTAGGTTCAGGGCCATCGTTGGTGGGATCACAGATTGCAGGTGAACTATAAATCCCAGTACCTACAATGGCTATAAATCAAGGTGAATTCCTCCCAAACCTCTCCAGTATTTTTCTTTGGTCATGCGGGTTCTGTGTGCCACATGTGGTCCAAGTCCATTGTCAGTGGGAGCCACAGTACTCAGACTTGATTCGGGGTGAACTATAACTTCCATCATGTGGAGTCAATCCCCCAAACTCCTCCAGTATGTGTAGTTGCTGATTAGTACTGCTCTGTTTGTTGTGCAGACAGATAAAGTTGAAAAGAGTAGGAAAAGGTTAAGGGAGAGGCAGTGGGCAGGGTCATGCAAATTCCACACCAACGGAGAGAGTAAGAAACACTAGGTGGTAGAGGAAACACATAAAATCCAGGATAAAATGGTCCCCAAATGAAAGCATTCCTTGGGTGGTGGGCAGTATGGTGTTTGAAGAGAGTATTGGGAAGGGTTGGGCTACATGTTCATGGCACTCACTAACCTGAAATGTCATTGTAGGGAGTGCTTGATGTCTCCCCAGTACTGTGGATTAAAGCTTTTTGTGGAAGTGGGAGCCTGTCTGTGGAAGTGGGCCCCCAGCCACATAAACACATACATATTTTCACTTTTATTTGGTATAGGTATATAGATATAGAGATAGGTATATCTTACCGTAGTCATTTAACCAAAATCTCATTTGATCTGAGGGTGGCTTGAATTAGCTATTATTCCAGCACATATAACTAATAAATGGTTTCCATGTAGCCTCGAACCAATTCTCTTATATTTCTCTTTCTCCAATCTTACCTGGTATGTTATTTTTCAGACAGAGTTATGGCCCATATTGTTTGTCCAATTCTCTATTCCATGCGCTGTCTTGAATGCAGTTAAAAGCTTTCACATATGGCTTCTGGTGAATTTGAGATAGTTCACATTTCTAAGCTGTAAGCTGACCTAATTTGCACTCATTGGGATAACAAATGGTTCGGAACAGTTATCTTTCAGATTCCAACTTTTGAAAGAACACAGTGTAAACCCCGAACAAAATGCTTACCTTTGGGGAAGATGTATACAAAATGAGTATTTGTTTGAGCTGGGGTATCCAAAAAGGTTGTGAATCTGAGTATAGCAGACTTATGACTGAAACATGCAGCTTTGATACATATCAAATATGGACTGTTTCGTACATTGCTTATCACCACAGAATCCATAACTCTGATAAAAAAGAACACTTTGCGTAGGCATGGATAGAAAACGAATTGGATTTACATTTTAATATTAATTTACCTAATTTGCACTTCCTGAACTAATGTGTGAAAAAAAATAGTTTGACTTCTATATTCACACACTTCTCTGAATTTTGTAATGCAGTTCTCTATGAACAGGACAATGTGTAGATTTGTATAAGTGTAATGCAGAAAATGAAAATGGTAGAAAATGCATCATATTAGAAAGACTGTTTAAAATTTATATATTGTTAGAAATGTGCATAAATTATACACAGAAATGTGTTTAAATATACTATACTGATTTTAATCTTACAACACAGAAGTGGGAAGACATAAACTTTAGATGAAACTTTTGGATAAATAAAAACTGAATAAAATCAAGATTGATAATTTGTCCGAAGGAGTAAACTCAATGAAAAACACTAAAAGAGAGAACTATTAGAGGGATAAGATAGCAGTATCTAGTGGAAAAGTACTGTCACCCATTTTTCAAGAGGAAGGATTCTTTTTTTTAAGTGTTAGGGATGCAAAACTATCACACCATCATCAAAGGAAGAGGCACTGCTTTTTAAAAAACTGGTTAACAGGGGTCTGTTCTGGTTTTATGTAAAAAAAAAGTGTTCTGGTCTTATGTAGAAATTGAGATTGCAATTATCAGATAAAGTAAAGCAAAGCATAGTTATGTGTGAACTCTGTCGTAGGTGTTATAAAAGTAAGGATATTTCGTAAGCGGTAAAAGAATGGCATGTGATGACTGGCAGAATGTCTGCAACGATTTTAAAAATTGGTCAGAAAATGAGAATGGAGTCTGTTAAGATTAAGGATTGAGTTAGAGCAGTTTAGGAGCCTGAGTGATTAGAAGAGGTAGTCAAGGTCAGAATTGGTTAGAATATGAGAGTGAGTGAGTTAAGAGTTAGGGTCAGTCAGGATTTATATGTATTAAATAATCTTTGATGTTATATTTCATTTTCTGTTTAATCAGTATTTTAATATTATGAACTTGAGTCTCCAAGATTGCTACATACTGGAAATCTTGAATTCAAACACAGCACCTGTGTGGCAGCAGTACAACGCTCCAATCTATGCTGATGATCGTGCAATTACTGCTCAAGCAGGGAGCTTTGAGATGGTAGAAGAGAAGTTCTCGGAAGCTGTAGGTGCCCTTATTGCCAACTACAGGGGAAACCAGCTGATCCCTAATCCATCTAAAACACAGACATGTGCCTTTCACCATAAGAACAGACAAGTATCCCGAGCTCTGAGGTTACCTGGGAAGGAATCCCACTGGAGCATTGCAACACACCCAAATACCTGGGAGTCACCCTGGACCATGCTCTGACCTACAAGAAGCACTGCCTGAATATCAAGCAAAAAGTGGGTGCTAAAAACAATATCATACGAAAGCTGACTGGCACAACCTGGGGATCACAACCAGACACAGTGAAGACATCTGCCCTTGCGCTATGCCACTCTGCTGTTGAGTATGCATGCCCAGTGTGGAACACATCTCACCATGCTAAAACAGTGGATGTGGCTCTTAATGAGACATGCCACATTATCACGGGGTGTCTGCGCCCTACACCACTGGAGAAATTACACTGTTTAGCCAGTATTGCACCACCTGAAATCTGCCGGAAAGTAGCAGCCAATAGTGAAAGGACCAAGGCAGTGACATCTCCAGCTGATCCCTTGTTTGGGTATCAGCCAGCACGTCAATGACTTAAATCGAGAAATAGTTTTCTAAGATCTACAGCGACACTCGCTGGAACACCTCAGCAAGAGAGAGTCCAAAAGTGGCAGGCTCAAACTCAGAACTTCAACCAATGGCTGATACCAAATGAGAGACTTCCCCCTGGGCACACAGAAGACTGGGCGACTTGGAAGGCGCTGAACAGACTGCGCTCTGGCACTACAAGATGCAGAGCCAATCTTCAGAAATGGGGCTACAAAGTGGAATCCACGACCGTCGGGTGTGGAGAAGAGCAAACCACAGACCACCTGCTGCAATGCAATCTGAGCCCTGCTACATGCACAATGGAGGACCTTCTTGCAGCAACACCAGAGCAAGTGGCCAGATACTGGTCAAAAGACATTTAATCAACTACCAAGCTTGCAAATTTTGTGTCTTGTCTCTTTGTTTGTTTTGTTCTGTTAGAAATGTAATACAATTATCTGTTTGCCCCTGACACGATAGATAAATAAATAAATAAATAAATAAATAAATAAATAAATAGCACTCCGATGCCTGATAGAGAGATAAGGTGAATAAAGTCTTACACAGGAGCCATGAAAGCATCGAAGGACCTCATCAGATGGCCCTTTGTAAAGTGGGGGGCAGCGGGGGAAATTGTGAAGCAGTGCCATGCTGCATTCCCTACTGTTGTGTGATTCCTTCCCATGATGACTCCCCACTGTCCATTTCCTCTTCACCTCCTCTGGCTTTCTTGTATGAGGAGTCCTCTAGGCATCTGACTCTTCTGGTCTCAATTTCTCTCTGCTGCCAGAATGCTGCTGGCACAGAGCCCTATGGAGTCCCATTGGAAGTAACCCTATGTCAAGTGATAGGCTCACTTGACACAGGGTTACTTCCATGCTGGCAGCACCGAGAAGCAGAGAGAAGACACTTCTCTGCCTTCTTCTGATGAAGTTGTAAGCAGTCCTCTAGTTGGTGGCCACAGCAGTGAAACAGAAGGAAATCCACACATTGGTAACAGAGGTGGGAATAGGTAAAAGCCCTCAAATTTGGTGGCAGTGGAAGGCTTGAAAATCTTCACACTTGATAGACATAGCAAAGGGATAGACAAAACAACACAAGGATATATATTTCATTTCCCTTAAAATATCTTGAAACATGATGTAGGACACTGCAACATGGCAATATTGTTCAAAGACAGGAAAATGAGGAAATATAGTTTGGGAGAACATCACCAGCACTCAAGTTCTCCCAATGTCTGAGCTAGGAGTAGAAGCACCACTGCTGCCCCAACTGGGTAAGTAGTACACTTAACTCTCTGCAGACCTTTATGCACCCACAACCAGGCCTTTAGCAAGGGGGGGGGGGTTAGGGGTTCAACCCCCCCCCGAAATGTTTCAGATTTTTTTTTAAAAAAACCTGGTTTACTCATGAATTTTAACTGGTTAACCAAATCCCCATGCTAAGTCTATGAGATGCAAAAAATTAAGAGTCCCTCCAGAACTGCAAGCACTATCTCAAGCAAATATTGACAATGTATTCACACTATCATTACTTGCAGCAATAGCCGATGTAGTGAAGCAACCAAGTTGTGTGTGTGTGTGTTGAATGCTCTCATTAAGGAGGCCAGACTTGGTGGAGGTGATTGACAGGGGCGGAGCTGCAGGCTATTGAAGGCTGCTCTGCCCCCTGCTGCGCTCTTGGCTTCAGCGTGAGCTAGGAGGCAGGTTTCAACACACACACACACACCCCGTGAAATTTTCAACCCCCCCCCAAATTTCAACCCCTCCCAAAAGAAATTTCTGGCTACGGCCCTGCCCACAACACCCCTCCAGGTACACAGTGCCTCCACCTTCTTCCCTACAAAAAATGTCTCCCAATACAGATACAATGTGCCTGAGACTTCTTTACAAAATAATATATTTGTGTGACAGTTACAGGAAGGAGGAGTTCTATGAACATACAAGGAGTGTGATGTAGATTGACAATGTGATGTCTAGAGGAGCTGGGAAGGTATTCGGCCATTTCCAGTTCAGGTAGCCACCTCATCCTGCCTCATGGCCAGCCCTGGAGACATAGTGGCCCTCAGAGCCATCTGACTGAAGCTCCATTGTTGCTTATGATAGTGAAATGGAGTTATATAGCAAAGCTATCCCTTTTGCCAAGGTAACTACCAGCCCCCAAATTCTAGCAATTCCTGTATAGAACTATTCAATGTAATCATCTTGCTCTACCCCACAAAATGGGCAAAATTATTAAGTTGATCCATGCTGGAGACAGATTTTAATGAGGCTGGGAAATCCTGAACTACATCACATGGAGAGTTTCAGGGGAACTGTAGAAATTCTCGACTAACCAAGGGAATTATAAGTCAATAAAGCTTGTCGGTCCATACAACAGATCAATAGGCAGCAGGGTGGAATCAAGCAAATCTCAACTCTGTCAGTTCTACAGTGAGGAACAAACCCTTGATATTAGGTTAAAGCTGAATGGAGCAAGAGAAAAACAATGGTCCACCACAACCTCTTCTCCTTATCCATCTTGTCTAAGCTGACACTCTAATAAGAATTCTGATTTGTCCATTTAAAAGAGGTTCACACACACACGAGCCCCCACCCCACTATTTCCAGCCAGGTCTCAATGATCTATACCAAACTGGCTCTTGCGGTGGTCTTACGTTACTGACCTGGCATTCAATAGCAGAACTTTAAGACTGGAAGTGATGTTGCCATAACAACCAGGATACCACTGGCGCAAAAGAACTGAAAGGAAAAACAGCAATCAACTTTTATTTACCTACTTATTTATTAAAATGTTTATTTCCCACCTATATCTGAAAATCTCGGGGCAACTTATAATAAAATCCATATAAAACAAATAATAATACTTTTGTCAAAGGCTTTCATGGTCGGAATCACTCAGTTCTTGTGGGTTTTTTCGGGCTATATGGCCATGTTCTAGAGGCATTTCTCCTGACATTTCGCCTGCATCTATGGCAAGCATCCTCAGAGGTGAGGTCACCTCTGAGGATGCTTGCCATAGATGCAGGCGAAACGTCAGGAGAAATGCCTCTAGAACATGGCCATATAGCCCAAAAAAAACCCACAAGAACTGAATAATACTTTTAAAACTCTCTTTCTCTCTCCTTCTCTCTCTCTCTCGCTCTCTCTTTCTCTCTATATATATCTATATAAATAAAAATGTAATGTTAGTTCGTGCTCAAAAACTCAAAAACCACTGGGGGAATTGACACCAAATTTGGACACGACACCTAACAGTCCAATTTATGTCTTCCACTAAAAAAAAATGATTTTGTCATTTGGGAATTGTCGTTGCTGGGATTTATAGTTTACCTACAATCAAAGAGCATTCTGAACTCTACCAATGATAGAATTGGGCCAAACTTAGCACACAGGGCTCCCATGACCAACAGAAAAAACTGGAAGGGTTTGGTGGACATTGACCTTGAGTTTGGGAATTATGGTTCACCCACATCCAGAGAGCACTGTGGACTCAAACAATGATGGATCTGGACCAAACTTGGCAAGAATATTCCATATACCCAAATATGAACACAGATGGAGTTTAAGGGAAATAGACCTTGACATTTGGGAGTTGTAGTTACTGGGATTTATAGTTCACCTACAATGAAAGAGCATTCTGAACCCCGCCAATGATGGAATTGAACCAAACATGGTACACAGTTCTTCCATGACCAACAGAAAATACTGGAAGGGTTTGGCGGGCAGTGTCCTTTGATTTTGGAGTTGTAGCTCACCTATATCCAGAGGTCACTGTGGACTCAAACAATGATGGATCTGGACCAAACTTTACACAAATACTCAATACGCCCAAATGTGAACACTGGTGGAGTTTGGAGAAAATAGAATCTTGACATTTGGAGTTGTAGTTGCTGGGAATCATAGTTCACCTACAATCACAGAGCATTTTGAACCCCAATAATGATAGAATTGGGCCAAACCTCCCACACAGAACCCCCATGTGGGCCACAGCAACGCGTGGGAGGGGACAGCTAGTATATATATATAAGTGCTCTGTGCATAATGAGTACCTTAAAAACAAAAGAACCAAAGAAGGAAATCACATCAAATTTGGCAACAAAATGTCTCACAACACAAGGAGTGATCATCACTCAAAAAAGTATGATTTTGTCATTTGGGAGTTGTAGTTGCGAGGATTTATAGTTCACCTATAATCAAAGAGCATTCTGAACTCCACCAACAATGGAATTGAACCAAACTTGGTACACAGAACTCCCATGACCAACAGAAAATACTGAAAGGGTTTGGTGGGCATTGACCTTGAGTTTTGGAATTGTAGTTCACCTCCATCCAGAGAACACTGTGGATTCAAACAATGATAGAAATACTCAATATGCCCAAATGTGAACATAGATGGAGTTTGGAGGAAATAGACCTTGACATTTGGGATTTGTAGTTACTGGGATTTATAGTTCACTACAATTAAAGAGCATTCTGAAACCCATAAATGACAGAAATGGGGCAAACTTCCCACACAGAACCCCCATGACCAACAGAAAAGACTTAAGGCCACCCAGTCCAACTCTCTTCACCAGGGCAAGAAAATGTAATCAGAACCCTCCTGACAAAGAGCCATCCAGTCATAAATATAGATAGATAGATATGATTCTCTCTCACACACACACAGATATAGTATCACAGATTTGAAAGAGACTCTTAAAGAAGGACTATGATATGTTGCATATTCCAGAGTAGGCAAACCAGACACTCTCCACATCAACACTGACAAAGAAACAACAAGAAATACTGTTTACTCACAAGCATAAAGGAATTACATATATTAGAAACCAACACTTTCTCATTACTTTATTTTTCAGATCACCAGACTGGGCACAGCAACGCGTGGCAGGGGACCTCTAGTATATATATATGACAGATAATCAATTAAAAAGCAGACAATTTAAAATTGATTAAAACAATTTACAAAAATGCAACCATAATATATGCATGCATGTATTTAGAGAGGTCCTTCCTTAAGTATCAAGAACCCAAACAATTTAGGAATTCAAATGGTATCATCAGCAGTTCAGCACCTTACTTTCAGACCATAAGCATATTGCTGGCCAGTGCAATTTCATCAGAACTGGTACTATGTGATTTTTGGATGACAATATAGATAGCAGCCTTCTTGTTAATTGCTGCCAAGTTGACTTCAACTTATGTTGATCCTATGAATCAGAGACCTTCAAGCCCTGCTCAGGTCTTACAATTTCTGAATCACAACCTCATTGATTGCATTTATCCACTGCAATGTAGTCTTCTTTTTTTACCACCTTGCAACTTGCCAAGAATTATTATCTTTTCAGAGCCATGTCTTCTCATGATACATCCAAAGTACAGCAATGTCAGCATAGTCATCTTGGCTTCCAGGGAGAGCTCAAGCCTGATTTGCCTGAGAACCAATTTATTTGACTTTTTGACAGTCCAGGGTATCCTCAGAACACTCCTCCAGCAACACATCTTAAATGAATTGATTCTCTTTCCAACAGCGTTATTCACTCTCCCGTTTTCACAACCATATACAGTTGAAATTAGAAAAACAATGGCATGGACAGTCCTGACACTGGCATTCAACATGACTTTACACTTCAGGATCTTGCCCAGATCCTTCACAGTTGCCCGTCCAAGTCCTAGTCTTCTTCTGCTTTCTTGACTTTCCATTCTGATTGATGAGTGAGCTAAAGTATAGGAAATCTTTAATAATCTCATTGTCTTCATTGTCTACTATAAATAATCTGAGCTCATTACTTTTGTTTTCTTAATGTTAAAATGTAAATCTGTTTGAACTTTGAACTTTCTTCCTTGACTTTCTTCATTATCTTGGTCCACTATCTTGGTCCAAGGTGGTCAGTGAATACCAGATGCAGCATATTCTTGCTCCTGCTGTCATGTATTGTGGTAGGGATCCACATTTACTATCCAAATCTTTATCAATGCTGTCCAAAAGAAATGTTCTGATAATATTACAAAATTTGGCTTTCAAAGTCTGAGGATCTTAGCTAAGACCGCTATTGTTTTATCTTCTTACACGCCCACTACACATGGAAAAAAACCAAATCCTCATTATGACATTCTCAACATTGGTTCAAAATATTCTGGGGAAAATTTGACATTTAAATATTTTGATTCAAAGATTTACAAGAATATTAGATTTTTGCTTTTGTTTCTAATTTCATGAGCACTGGTCTGTTCTGCAATATATACTCCCCTTCCATCATCCCCATCATTGCCTCAAGGTCTACCAGACCAAGGCACATCATAAGCCAAGGCTTATGATGTTTTGCCTCCATTTAGATACAACTCTAAACAGTGTTACAACTAGTTACATTGAGTAAGTAAGATATGTAACGTAGTGACATTATCTCTCATTCTATTATGTAATTTTTATAGCTATAGCTGGACCTCCACATTCATTGAGGTTAGAAGAACAGGACACCTATAAGGTAGGAAACCTCTGAATATTATAACATGCATGCTACAGAACTACCAAGATGCCACCACAAGATTTTAAACCCTTTTCCAATTCATTGATCTCCCCACCCTATTCTTCTTCTTCCCAAACCTCCTGCTCTTCCAACACTTCCAGACAGATTTTAAACCTATTTCTAGTCACAATTTAAATTGTGATGAGGTGGATTAGTAGGAACAGAAAGAGGGTTTAAAATCTGTGTATTGTTGGAAGGACATGGGATTATGGGGAGAAGGAGGAAGGGGATGAGGAGATAGAGCTAGTTAAGCGACAACTACAAAGTTGCAAAAAAAAAATCTCCAAAAAGCAACTCACAGATGTTGAGGACTAACTGTAGCTATTAGCAACTACTGACTGTTTCATTTCACATGTGCATAATGTTAGTCTTGCATAAAACCTTTGTGATGTGGGATGTATCCCAAGCTTTTGATGTTGTTTCTACCTCTGATATCAAAGTTTCTGTTAAAGAAGTAAAGCCCTGAAAAACATCTGCTTTGCTAACTGACATATACCTGTAGTTACTTCCAAATTCAATCAAGGGCAGTCAAAATCTTTCATCTGTTCCCTGGAACAGACACATAAAATCAGTGTAATTGGGACCATCTTGGAATTAAAGCTGCTATTCTATGTCGTAAGTAAAGGTTGAATCTCACTTATGCAAAATAAGGACTTGATATATATATATTCAGATGGGAAGAATATTGTGCCCATCACACCAGATTCTTACATTTTTAAAAAAAATCTGTTTGAATTTCTTCCCCTTTTAACAGCATTATGGACAAAGTGGAACACTGGGCCCTGCCTACTCAACTACTCACAGAAATAAAAATGGAAATTATCAATAAAATAATTGTATTGTCATACACTTCACTTTCTTACACTTCCTCTACCATTTCACCACATTAAGAGAATTCTTGGAAAACAAACAGTGGAGGTTCTGCTTCCGATAATGGAAATGCACGCAAATGTTGTCCCCAGCCATTAACTCTCCTGTTCCAATATTCCACTTCCATAACATTGCTGACAATAAAAATGGTAAAATTGCAGACATTCCAGTTCTCCTCCACAAGTTATAATTTTTCTCCTTCTACTGAGTTAGCAGAAGATTTGAATTTTGAGAGGGTGATTGTAAAATTAGTGTTAAATTCTGGTCTGTGTATGTTTGTGGCCCTCCTGGGCAAGTCACCAGCATGCTCATGCATTAAGATGGCACTGCTGGAGGACTGGAACTTTCTTGGATAACGTTTTGTCACAGAAAAGGGCTATAAAAGTGGTGCTGAAAACTCTGGATTTACCCATACAGCACATAATGCAGTTCAGTAAATTATCATAGCATTGGGTCTTTACTGTGTCATAAACTCAAAAAAGGGCACTTTCAAATAAGTTCAGATGGTTTTATTTGACACTTTTATCATGCCATTGTTTCTCCGCATCATTCATTGAATTCCCCACTTCTTGCCTGCTAAGCAAGCATCTCTTTCCCCTCATTGCCTCTTCCTTGAATAATAAAAATAGTACCTTCTAAATGTTAATAGCGCAAAGAGTACAGTATCTAGTAACACCATCTTCCTCTCTCACTATCCTTTTCTTAATCCCAGAGTCAAAGAAAAATAGTAGCCTATTGACAATTTGTTTAGAATTACATAACCATCAATATTTCATAGATGAAAACCAAAACATGTGTGGCCAAGCAACATCAAAGGACCTCATCAGACTAGAAGAAGATGGCAAAAGGTATAAAGGGGGAAGAACACACAAGGTATATGTGCTGTCGCGTGCTGGGCTCCTATAAAAGTCTATAAACAGGACTTAATTTCTGTGAGCCCAACGGGACACCGGGGTTGCCTAAGAGAGAGGTTTTTTGGGATTTTCCTGAAAAGATGGGCTTCAAAGTCTTTAAAGATGCAACAAAATCTTTATTACTGAACAAATAACAAGGCTTCAACGATTGGATTCAAAGTTTTCTTAATAAACTGTTGGCTTTCTCGATCTTGCCCCCAAGGGCAGGCAACTGTTCCTTCACTGTTGGGAAAATCCCCGACCTCTACCCTGGCAATCTGTCTTCTCTTCTGTTGGCGTGGGACCCCTACACCCGGTCCAATCTGCTTTATGGTTGCCGCGAAGGGCCCTTACCGAACAGAGACTTTGCAGAACTTCCAGGAGGAGGAAGATGTTCACTTCCCAGTGATGGCTGGCTGAAGCGCTGTGGGACTGGATCCCTAGCAAGAGAGCTGAGAGGCTGTAAGTTCCTCAGCAAACTGTAAAGTCCCCAGCAAAAGCTGTGCTGAGACTGTATATCCCTGGCCAAGCTATGGGGCTATTTCTCCCCGGCCAAGCTGTAAATGATGAAGCCTTTTACAGGAGGTCCTGGTTTAAGTCCTGTAAGAAAGACTTCTCTGTGTGGACTGACCTAAAATGGCTCCTATTCCCTCCAAAACCCAAAAAGGGGGCGGAACTAGGGAACCTAATGATAATTGACAGGTCATTGACCCAATAACTGCAAAGTAAGGAAAGTCATCTAACTGCAAATGCATAGAACTTTAAAAAAACATGCAAAACTCAATAAATAGCAAGATAAGCTGGAGCTCCTGGTACGGCCGTACCAGAACAGTATAAGACGCTGCAGTAATTTACTTTTGCTTCAGCCTATTGGTAAGAGCAAGATTCTGCTCCAACTTCTCCTATACCCTTCTTAAATTAAATGAATAAACACTATTATTTCTTATCTTGATTGCATTTTGAAGTAATTAAAATAAGCAATGGAAAAGTGGAAGGAATAAAAAAAAACCTTGGACATTTTTAAAGTAGCTAAAAAAGTGGAGTGATGGAAGACTAATCCAGGCTGTGCTTGTCAAATTGGGGCAGATGGATGATATGGGATTAGAAAAGTAAACAAATCTCCAAGGTGCAATGTGTGTGCCTAACCTGCATTAACCAAGGGAATGTCAGAGATGTTCCCCAATGTCTTTATGGCCAATAGATGTACTCCAGCTTTTTTCAATGAAGGGGCAGCAGTGAAGATTATTTCAGATATAAATATGACTGAAGTTCAGATTCAACTAGTGACCTCATCACAAGGGTCTATGGATTCACCATGCATCATGGTAAGTCCATGGGCTCCCGGTGGGGGGCATGGAGAACTACATCATGTGACTTGCCTTTGTTCCCATATCATGGAAGGAAGCATTGCCAACCATATTCCCCTCATTGCTGGTAGGCAACATGTCGTGGCTCATGTGTTGCCGCGATAGCAGCACACACATCTTGCTCTCTCCTTTCTGGATGGAACCTGTCTGGAAGTATGTGTGTATCGTGTAATGGGATCCATCCTGAAAGGGAAGAACAAGTGGTATACAAAAGGTAAGTAGCCCATCTAATGAGGTAGTGGAAGGCAGGGAGGTCCTGATACACTTTTTTTTATTGCTGCAACCTTTCCAAGTCATTTCCAAATTACAGCAACTTTAAGGTGAACCTGTCATGTTGTTTTGTTACTGTGCCTGGATGAAGGAGGTGATGGACTAAGGTCCCTTCTACACTGCCATATAATCCAGATTATCTGATTTGAACTGAATTATATGACTTTACACTGCCATATAATTCAGTTCAAAGCAGATAATCTTGATTTTATATAACAGTATAGAAGGGACCTTAGTGACAATTGTGGTGGTAATTTTAGTGGCTAGATTTCAACACAGTTGTGCTGTGGTTGGATTATTGTTATGTCCGCTAGCTAGCTATGGACGCAAGTGCTGAAAGAAAAACATGTAGCTTTCTTTCTTAATCACTTCCTCAATCTCCTGGTTTTTTTGGGGGGGGGGGTTTGGGGGGGTTGCAAAGGGTGTTAAACAATCTAGTAAAAATGCACAGGACCAGGCTATTAGTCTAATTGAAGTTGCAGGGATGATGATGGGTTGGCATACAAGGGTTTATTTGTCCTGTTATTGTACTGTCTATTCATTTGCTCAAGTTCTGCCACTACTCCTAAAATAGCTCACAGATGTACAAAGGGAACCTTACTTGGGGAAGGGGCTTCTAACCACTTTATTCCAGAGCCACCTTAATTCTGCTTTCCAAGTTTGCCAACTTCCAAGTTTGCCAATTCTGGTCCTTCCAAGTTTGCCAACTGTGACTATAGTTTATGTAAATCTTTTCACTTGTCAGCTTTCTGGCAGGTTGTGTGAAAATCTCTGGGAAAATTACCTTAGAATAATAATATATTATGCATACACACACACCTGAATGTAGGAGGAAAGGTCATGATAATTCAGAGCAGTTTGCCACTGCAAACATATATGCATCTACACTGCCATATATTGCAGTTTGAAACTGCATTATATGGTCAATGTAGACTTATATAATGCACTTCAATACAGTTAAACTGCATTATATGAGTCTACACTAACCATATAATGGCAGCATAAATGAGGCTTTAGTGAGCAACTAAACACAGGGGTTCTTTTGCATGTCTACATCCCATTACTTCTCTTATGGCTTTTAACATCAGGGTTTTTAAAAAAACTGGACAGGGACATCCTTTTGTACAGTAATTAAGTCACCTGAACTTTATATATGCATGTACATTTTAAATTGGGGTGAAGGAAGGTTGAAGAAATGTCACGGGAAAGAAACCATGAACATTATTCTCACAGAAGAGGAAGAGAAAGGGAGCATGAAACACTACATCAGAATATACATTACACATACATTTTCATACTGGGAGAAAGGAACCAGTACAAAAGAGAAGCACAGACGACTAGATAGTAGAACCACGATGCTCAAGTACATTATCCCAGTGCAAGCAGCTATCTACGTATCTGTAAGGAAAAGCTGGCAATAATCACAGTAAAGGAAACCGTACTATATTCATGTTGCCTAAACAACACATCATTTAGCAAAACCTTGATTCTGTTGGGTTAGGGACTGGGCCCATAACCGTACTGTCAGAGTTTGGGGGGTGCGCAGCAGAAGATTTGCTAGATCAACAGACACTGTATTCCAAAAATCAGGACTCTGCAGGCTTTCAGGTACAAAAGAAAACTAAGTTTTACTAAGTACATATAAGACATGTCAACACAGCGAGCTACAAACAGGAACTAGTGGAAAACAAAAGTCTCTCTGCACACTTGCTTGTCTTTCTTCTTTCTGCTGAGACAAAATACTCCCTTCTGTTCTCAGCAGAAGCATACATTATCTCATTTCTTTCAAGGTTACATAGTCATGGCCTCAGTAATAACTATTCAGCATAGCATTTCTAACACACAGTAGAATCCATCTTGGAAATTACATAGAAACACATTTAAAACACACATATATCTAAATTAATCCTGACAAATGTGACCCCTAATAACTGATGTTTGAAAAATTGAATACATAAAATATGTTAAAATGGAAATATTCATTGTTGCCCTGTGCTGCACTGAAATCCTTATGGCTGTGTGATGCAATCTTCCCCTGCTAATTTCTTCCAAGTTTTTCCAGAATGAAACATTTTTGGGTATCCCTTTCTATCAGATTCCCCAGCCCCATAGTCCATCTTTCCACAGATCTCTCCAGAGATGCTACTTCCTATGCCATGCTTTCATTGAGACGTAACCATCCATTTTGATGCTTGCTCCTTTTGGCTCTGGCAGGTTCTCTAGAGATGTAGGATGGCAGTGCACCATTTACAAAGATAATGTTTTTTTCCCAGAGGAAACATAGACAAACATGTCCAAATGTTCCCCTCCCCAAAGCCATCAAAGCGCCAATGACTCTGTAATATTTAATGGCTTGTTTTGCTCCCTAAATGATACAATGAAAAGGATTATTAATGTTAATAGCATTCTTATCATATTTTAATGGCATTATGTATAACTGAAATGTCATATCAGCACATATTTCTCCTGCATTCACCCACGGCATAGAGCGATCATACTCCAGAGAGATGCTGAGAGCAAGGCGAGAGCACAGCAGATGCCAGCCTGTGTACTTTGAACTCAAAATAAGCAGGGCCTGAGGGAGGGAGGGAGAGAGAGAGGATGGAAAAATAATAAAGACAAACCAATCCTTCATTTCACAGAGAGATGAGAAGACCAAAATGGCCGAGAAGAGCATCAGGTCCAAGTCTCTGGACAAACAGTTTCTGTAGTCCTAGCCCCAGGTATGTTCTTTGCAGATCTCCTAAGTTAGCTCTCTCTGTTGCAGAAAGAAGAGATTGTTGAATAGCAGGGCTATTTTTGAAAATCAAACTGAATGGCAGAGCGGGGTTACTAATTGTGGTACTATGCATTGTCCCTATTTTGTGAGCACCTCTGATATACTTTCTGTAACAAAGAAAAGAGAAGAATATAGGATTTGTTTGGGAAACCTCTACAGGGCTGCACAAGAACCTTAATCTAGCCTTCATTATCTGCTGAAAGACAATTGTGTTTACAACATATGTGCGTGAGAGAGCATGTATGTATATACATATATTCTATATAGAATCATTTGATGGTTTGGTTGAGGACAGACAGTTTAGCTGAGAAGCTTTGTTGTTGTTGTTGCTTCCGACTTCGTGACCTCATGGACCAGCCCATGCCAGAGCTCCCTGTTGGCTGTCACCATCCCCAGCTCCTTCAGAGTCAAGCCAGTCACTTCAAGGATACCATCCATCCATCTTGCCCCTGGTCAGCCCCTCTTCCTTTTTCCTTCCTTTTCCCCATCATTATTGCCTTGTCTAAGCTTTCCTGGCCCCTCATTATGTGGCCAAAGTACTTCAACTTTGCTACTAATATCCTTCTCTCCAATGAGCAGTCAGGCTTTATTTCTTGGAGGATGGACTGGTTGGATCTTCTCGTGGCCCAAGGCACTCTCAGAATTTTCCTCCAGCACCACAGTTCAAAAGCACCTATCTTCCTTCACTCAGCCTTCCCTATGGTCCAGCTCTCACATCCGTAGGTGACTATGGGGAATATGAGCCGGGGGGGGGGGGGGGGCTTGGGGGCTTCACCCCCCCCCCGAAATTCTCATGGTGGTCCGCGAGAAGGCCTTACTGGTACATTATTTAAACTGTTATGTTTATTCATATCATGATCTGACCACCATGCTCAATATATCCCATATGCATGGGGGTATTGGGGTAACGATACAAAAGGTTTGCTAGGGTAGACCCTCTTTCACTCAGACTCAGCCCCCCCCCCCAAACAAACTCAGCTCCCCCCGAAACAAAATCCTGGCTACGGGCCTGACTATGGGGAATACCATTGCTTTGATTATGCTGTGAGGCATCTCCAGATAAATCCTGAAACTGCACCAGCATAGATGCAAGGTAAATTCCTAGACATTAAAAATTAATAGTCCCTGGCCATGAGTTTGGTAATAATCCCAGTTGGCATCCTGTGGTTGGCAGAACAATGGATATGGACAGGGATCTATACTGATAGGGGTGGATATCTATGGAGTTCTGCAATCAACTTCTCTCTCTTTGATAGTCAAACTACAGCCATAATCTCCCCAAAGTGATTCTGAGGGCCCTTCTACACTTACCTAAAACCCAGGTGGAAGCAGGTTAAAATATCTCACTTCCTCTTGGGTTTCAGTCTCCACCCTCTCCCACAACCTGGGCTTTTCTTCAGAGGGTGGCTAGATGCCATCCTGGGTCAACAAGAAGTTGTCCCGGGATGGCATCCATCTGCTTCCAGCCCCCCATCCCTCCCCCTCAACTTACCCAAGGGGACCTACCAGCAGTGCAGGCCGTCTGTAGAGTCCTCCTGATGCTTGAAAATGATGAAAGTGTGAGCATATTTAAAGGTACTTTCCTCTTTCTCATATCCCTCATAAAGACCAGTGACTCTAAAAATGATTAATTGTGGATGCAATGTTTGTTTTTAGCTTTCACTTATGGCCAAAAACCATTATAGGTACATATCCTTTTAATTACCAACACAAAATCATGTAGAATAGCCATTATAAAATATAATACTATTAAAACAGTCACACATATTTAAAATTGAAAAGCCAGTTCCAGTACTAATTTCCATCAGGCAAAATTCAACTACCAATGGCCAGAATTTCAGAGTGGGCCTAGACAACTATAAGAGGGTTGGGCTAGTGCAATGAAGTAGCATAGGGCCGGGGGAGTGGGTAAAGTGCAGAGTAGGGACCAAAACGATGGCCAGGGTAGGGTTTGGGGCTAGTCATTTTCAAAAGCCTGCTGGAACCATCAAGTTTTCAGTTCCTGATGGAAGGAGAATAGTGACAGGGCTTGTCTTATCTCTGGGGAGAGCATTCCAGAGGTCGGGGGCCACCACTGAGAAGGCCCTCTCCCTTGTCCCCACAAGCCACACTTGGGATGGTGGTGGGAGCGAGAGGAGAGCCTCCCCAGTAGATCTAAGAGTCTACACCAGTTCATAGGGAGAGATGTAATTGTGGCGACAGGCAGGGCCCAAACCATTTGACTTATTGTCTTCCTTAACATCCTGGTTTTAGCTTGGAAGACATGGTTACCCTGTCCTTTTATAAAAATCGTTCCTCCAACTCTTGTTTCTCTTCAGGAAAATCCAACTAAGAGAGGTAATGTCTGCCCTCGAATTGGAAGCTTCCCCTATTATATTTCTCCTGCAACTCTCTGTGAGAAAAAAAGAGAAATATTACATTGCTTCTACTTTTCAAGCTCCCTCTCTCCTCCCTATGCACCTTCAAGCAATCCCTGAACTTCAAATTGCATAGCCCCAACCATTCCAGCCTCACATGTTTGTTCATTTGAGTTATAATAAGAGATGCATAAATAATTTTGCCATCCCTTGTGTTGTCTGCTCATTCAATGTCATTTATGAGGCTCTACCATAGCATCTGCTGTTCCCCAAATGCAATCATTGTGTATATTTTTATTATTGTGTGTTCAGTAAAATTCCATTTCAGATTGTGTGGATGTGAATTATTGATTCCAATCTATTTAAAATGCCTCTGGCAAGGTCACAAGTTTCTTTACAGGTATGTGTTTCCAGAACATGTGTGATGAGTTCATAAATTTGCTCTGACACTAGTGACACAATGTGAATATTTGAGCTAGAGAAGCCTTCTTGTGCATCATTTTGTGTAGTTCTCTAGGGATCTCTGGATTTTGGAACCCTGATTATGCAAACTTCCAGAGTGTAGAATAAGGATGTTTGAGGCATCAGAAATCTGAGGACTTTCCTTGGAGACAGTTTATGGGTGTCGGTCTGACAGACTCTTCAGAATAATAATAGAATTTAATATTATAATATTTAATATTGTAGTTAATATTACTATGATTTAATAAACTAAGATATTCTGTCACTTTTCTCATTCCTTTGGTTATTGACTCCATGTGGAGCAAAAATGTCTTGAGATAAGGAGCCTGTTCACATCTTTAAAGTCAACCCAGCTGGTGGTCATCACAACATCTTGTGCTTGCAGATTTTCTAGTTAATGTACCGGACCTCAAGCACTATGTATTATCTTAAATTAAGATTGAGAAAAAATTCACTAACCATTATATTAGAGCTGGGTTAATCAAAATCTGGGAAAAATATATCAAAAAGATTTTATAACAATACACCACTATGGCTGTCGCCTCTAGAAGCATTCCACAGGAGAGAGCTAGGCTGGGAAACCTGGCCCACCTATGAGGACTTATTAAGGAAAGAAAGAGGAAAATATGAATTAAAAGAAGAAAAAGAGATTAAAGAAACTTTCACTACCCTATCATGGCTGAATTACAGAAAAATCTTAGACTGCTATAAAACTGACAAAGAACTAAATTTCCGCGCTAAAGAGGGATTCTGGGATACTATTATGATGACAAGCAATAAAACAATCACAAAAAATTTACAAAAAATTACTAGAATGGACAACAGAAACAGAACAAATAAAAGAATCTATGATTAAATGGGCACAAAATATAGGCCATCAAATCCGTATAGATCAATGGGAAAAGGTCTGGAATCAGAAAATGAAATACACCTACTCCTATAACCTGAAAGAAAATCAATTAAAATGATACATAGGTGGTACATTACACCATAAAAGATTTCAAAATTCCACAAAAATGCATCTGATAGATGCTGGAAATGCGATCAACATATAGGAATCTTCTACCATATGTGGTGGTCATGCCCAAAAGCAAAAAAAATGGAATATAATTCATATTGATATACAAAAGATACTTGATATAAAAATGAGAAAGGAACCAGAGTTCTTCTTGCTGGGAATGTTTGACATTATAGGAGATAAAAATAAAGACATTATTTTCAATTACCTAATCACTGCAGCCAGAATTGTCTACGCCAAGAGGCAGAAAGAAATACCACAAATAGAAGAGTGGCAAAGTAAGATACTGGATATAATGAACATGGACGAGTTAACATACTGGCTGACACCGAATGAAGGAAAACCAAAAAAACATACAAATTGGGACTTGGTGAAAAACTATTTCAAACAACAAAAAATAGAGGTCATTTCTTGATTCATAATAATATAGAATGCAAATAACTGTATCACAGGAAAGCAAGTTTGACTATTGAGAATGAAAGACATTTTTTGCTTTCATTATTTTTCTTTTATCTTTTACCATGCTTTTTATTTATTTTTTCTAATACAAATATAGAAGATCTTCAAAGAACAGATGGAACTCCAACCAATTTTTTCCCTTGGTTTTTTTCCCTTTTTCCCCTGTTCCCTCTCTCCCTACCCATTCCCCCACACCACCCTATCTCTACTATCATTTCCTACTTTTCTATCTCCTTCACAATTATTCCCCCACTTCCCATGTATTTACACTATAACACAATAAAAATGATTAAAAAAGAAGAAGCACTGCGTATTATTTTGTCTGCCTCCCCAAAAGTCAGGGCAAGACCATCATTTAGATACATTAAGTGATGTATCTAACACAAGCAGTCCTAGGATCACTACTGTGATTTTAAGAAGCACTTGGCCTCCTGGATCCAACTAAAGCCCAAATGACTAATTTTGTGGGATCTCAGAGGATAATTGCTGTAGCAGTATTATCAGCAGTCCAGAAAAATGTGGGTTACATAGTAGGTATCTGGGGGCACATGCATCCTAGTAGCTTATGCAACAATTCTTTGTCCCATGAAAGTTGCATGTCCTTTGTAACTGGTTCGTATTTTATATACACATCCTGATACTTTCTTTCATGGTACTATGAGCTGCAAGGAGCTTCAGCAGGCTACTAGTTGCTAACAGCCATTGAACATTGTTTTTTTATCTGCAATTTCAAGCAATATGGTCACTTGAAAAAAAACTTGATTTCTTTTTTTAAAAAAAATGGAGACTGAGGGCTTATAAGAGCTTCAGGAATCACAAATTGCCCTTTCCATGTCCCTACACTGCATAATAATCTCTCTTTTTTGCTTGAACACACAAACATTCCATCATATCAAGCAAACAACACAGAATGCATAGATGGAGATGATAGTTATAGCTCCACTGATTACCCCTGAGTTCTATAGAATATAAAAAAATTCCTACAATATTTTTAGCATGTCTGAGGAATTCCTTTTCTGTAGTAAGATGGAAGTGGGATTTAAACTATAAACATTATTAACCCATGTCTCGATCAAACTTACATGACAAACACCTGTTATTTCAAGTCATCAAATGATGTGTCTCATGGTAATTGAAAGTTTCATGTTTGCAAGTAACCTTTCTTTCTTTCTTTCTTTCTTTCTTTTCCCTAGGCTGAGGCATTAGTGACGGAGCCCCCGGTGGCGCAGTGGGTTAAACCCCTGTGCCAGCAGGACTGAAGACCGACAGGTCGCAGGTTCGAATCCGGGGAGAGGCGGATGAGCTCCCTCTATCAGCTCCAGCTCCTCATACGGGGACATGAGAGAAGCCTCCCACAAGGATTAAAATACATCAAATCATCCGGGCGGCCCCTGGGCAACGTCCTTGCAGATGGCCAATTCTCTCACACCAGAAGCGACTTGCAGTTTCTTAAGTCACTCCTGACACGACAAAAAAAGGCATTAGTGACAAGTAGGCACTGCTCTGCCTCTTGAATAGCCCCCTCCCCCAACTTACCGTCTTAGGCACCTTTTTTTACAGCTGTATAAAATCCACATTATTGAAGCATATAATCCACATTATCTGCTTTGAATTGGATTATATGAGTCTACACTGTCATTTTTTACCAGTTCAGAGCAAATAATCTGGATTTTATATGGCAGTGTAGAAGGGACCAAAGTCCTTGGGTCCAAGTAAGTATGAATGGTCTACATATTTAGCTCTACCTTCCTGAAGACATTTACTGTAATATATATACACCATATATGATTTCTAGTTCAAGTAATAATGTTCCATGTGAACCATTTTAAGCAGTTACAAGACAGCAGATATGTTGTACGTGACAAACTTTGAGGAGACTTGTATTCATGTCATCACTTAAGTTGAGTATCTCTCTAAGTCAGTGATTCTGAACCTGTGGGCCGCAAGGACAAAAATCTGGTCCGTGGGCCTCCTTCCTCTTTATTAATTTATTTTATTTTATTTATTTTATTTCTGCTCATTTCACGCCGCCTGCCACTCCTTCCCTGTTGCTGAAAATGGCATATGTTCTGTATCAGAAACTAGAGCTGATGTACTCTATCCAATGCAATTTTCTGAATCAGCACCCATAACTGAATCTAAAGTTGACAAAAAACTGATTTGTAACCCTTTTAGCAATCATGTTGGAGAGCGGTCTCTGGTCAAAGTGGTCTCTGGTCAAGTAGTCCCTGGTCAAGTGGTCCCTAGTCAAAGTGGCCCCTGGTCAAGTGGTCCCTGGTCAAAAAAAGTTGGGAACCACTGCTCTGAGTCAGATACTTCTTCCCAAATATCAGCTCAGCCCACTGGCTCTCTTTTATTCCAGTCTTTACAAAAAACATAGGAGGGATTTTCTTGTGTGTGTGTCAGGAGCAACTATAGGATGGATAAAATCCAAGTATGCCACACTGGCTCTACAGAAGGAGTGACACCCAGATTTCCTAGTTCAGAAAGAAAATGCTTTGGTCAAAATCTCTCTTAGTTTCTCATAATCATCAAATCATGTGTATATACTGCAGACAGAATCCTTGCCAGATGGCAGCCCAGCATCAGTTTAAATACCTACAGTGAAGGAGAACCCATCACCTCTTGAGATGTTCTGTTCAGTTGCCAAATAGGTCTTACCATTGTTAAGCCAAAATCCGCTTCTCTGGGATTTTTTCCACCCATTGGTTGTCAACTTATCCTTCAACACAGTTAACATCTTTATTTCATGATCTGCACAACAGACTTCCAGATATTTGAAGATTGCTATCTTGATATTGCATGTGCTGTACTTTATTTTTAGCTTCATGTTTGAGAGGTGCAAGCCTTTCGAGAGATATCCATCCTACCATGCATTTTGCTCCTTTGAACATAAAGAACTTTATCAAATCAACCAATTATTCCACTATTGCATTAAAATAGATAGTGGACACATACCATGTTCAGAACCATTGATAACACACCTCTCTACAGTAGCAGAGAATTTACAATTCTGTGGTGTCCCTATCAAAGTTCCATACACCCTTGTATTTCTGCCTTCTTGCATTACTGCAGTTCCTTCATTTTTAATTTTTACTAGCTTGGGGACCCAGCAGTACCAAGGTTATTTGAGAAAGGCATTGTTTGTCTGTGCTTCAGGTTTAATCTAGATACAATGTCAGCTGGGTTCAGTGGGTGCGAGTGAACTGCAACTCCCATATGCAAGTCCCATCGTCCATGGTCCATCCTCCTCCTAACTGCACTAGGATGTAGAGTGGGTCATGGGGGCTCTGTGTGCCAAGTTTGGTCCAGGTCTTCATTCGTGGGGGTCATTGTGGGCTCAGGAATTGAGTGTAGGTATTGCAAATCCCATCATCCATGGTCCATTCTCTTCCTAAGTGCACCAGGGTGTGAAGTGGATCATGGGGGCTCTGTGTGCCAAGTTTAGTCATTATCTGTCATTGGTGGGGGTTGCAGTGGGAGCCAAAGTGATTGAAATTACTGCAAACCCCATCGTCCATGGTTCACCCTCCCCTAAACTGCACCAAGACTTAAAGTGGGTCATGGGGGTTCTGTGTGCCAAATTTGTCCAGGTCCATCATTCATGGGGGTCGCAGTGGCCAGTGGAAGTGGGAGCCAATCAGAAAACTGCCACATACACACATACAAACATTCATTTTTATTGTATACATAGATTTTAATGGAACTGCACAATTCCAACACTAAAAACAAAAAATGCATCTATTGGTGTGGGTTTTATACCAAAGTAGGTGACAGGAACATGCAGGGTTGGGGGTTATTGACAATTTTTTTCCATCAATAGCTAGGAAAAGGAGAATGTTAGCAGGATGTGAATGGCATTGTCATATTGTGATGGTCAAACAATGTCGATTTACCTGCCTTGTGTGATAAAGTGCATAGATATGGTATATGAATGTCATGTATTTCTATTATATTGCATGTTTTCTCATTGGTGTATACTGCTTTGAAAATGGGAGATATAATCCTTTCATAAATATTTGTAAATCAATCAGTCAATCCATGTCTCCCCTGATTATCTCCTTTATAATGTTATTATTCTTTCTTTAATATTTGCTCAAAGGCTTTAACTGACTTGAATGTTAAGCTGAGAAATCTGTAGTTTACTGCATGGTGTTTAATCTCTTCACTATTATTGCATCTTTAAACCTAAATCCAATTGCTAGACCCATTTAATCAATGGGATTCATAAAGGTGTTGACTTACCATTTAGCAAATGATTCATTCTGTTTACCCTACTTGGGATTATCTCTTAGATTTTTTCTTATTATCCTATTTGGAAATTAATACAGAGATCTTAACTAAAGATCAAGGTGAAATGAGGAAAATGTTCTCTTTCATCTACTTATTCCATTTCACCTACTTGAGCTTACCTCCTTGCTTCTAGCGAGAAGAAGAATGCAAAGCAGAGTAGAGGGTAGCCCCTGGTGCTATAATGACTGGGATGGAATGCAGAAACTAAGGGCCTTATCACATGTGCCGTCTAAAATAGGTTCTCTTGTTGGCCTTCCCAGCCTCACTTGTTACTGCATAAATAATTTTTGAAGCTACGCAATGCAATGAAAAATAATCTAAGGGTACAGAAGATGTGACATCACTTTTGGCCAAAGAACAAACATGAATCCTTTCTTCCCTCCTCAGCTGCAAAGACAAAACTGGAATCAAAACTTTATTTGGATTTCAATAAGATTTGCATTGTGTGTTGTTTATTTGTTCAGTCACTTCTGACTCTTCATTACTCATGGACCAGCCCACACCAGAGCTCCCTGTCAGCCGTCACCACCCCCAGCTCCTTCAAGGTCAATCCAGTCACTTCAAGGATACTATCCATCCGTCTTGCCCTTGGTCGGCCCCTCTTCCTTTTTCCTTCCATTTTTCCCAGCATCATTGTCCTCTCTAAGCTTTCCTGTCTTCTCATGATGTGGCCAAAGTACTTTATCTTTGCCTCTATTAACATTCCCTCCAATGAGCAGTCAGGCTTTATTTCCTGAAGTATGGACTGGTTGGATCTTATTACATCCCAAGGCGCTCTCAGAATTTTCCTTCAACACCACAATTCAAAAGCATCTATCTTCCTTCTCTCAGTCTTCCTTATGGTCCAGCTCTCACATCCGTAGGTTACTACAGGGAATACCATTGCTTTAACTATGATGCCCCTTTAACTACCATCTCAAAGCTATGGAATACCGGGAATTGTAGTTGCACAAGATGTTTAGCCTTCTCTGCCCAAGAGTGCCTTCTCAAAGGCAGAGAAGGCTAAAGCTACAACTCCCAGAATTCCATAACAGT
Source organism: Anolis sagrei ordinatus (assembly GCF_025583915.1). Lineage (NCBI taxonomy): Eukaryota > Metazoa > Chordata > Lepidosauria > Squamata > Anolidae > Anolis > Anolis sagrei. The sequence continues at coordinate 117,238,164 of NW_026847438.1, forward strand.
GAACCATGGCATTTCAAGTGCTGTCAAGGGAAAGAAAGGGCCTAGTATAGTCTGTGCAGGTGAAAAGGAAAGGTTATTTTTTGGGTTTGTGACTGGAAGCACAATGTACATCACGCACACACACAATTGCACAGTCATGGTTTCTTTCATTGCACAATTAGTAAAGCTAAACTGAAGTGGGTTCAGAAGCCAAAAGATCATTCCTAATCATCTTCATAAACTACAACTTTCAGTTGACTTGAAGCTTGTTTGGAATGAGATTACAATGATGTTGTGTGATAAATTGTGCTTTTATTTGTGTCTAGGGAGCCTCCAAGGTTGTTTAAACTATGTTGTGATTAACTCAAAATACTCAAAATACTATAGACCTTGTGGAAAGTATATTTCCAACTGCTTTGAGTCCCCCCAGGGGTGAGAAAGGTGGTGTATAAATACTGCAAATAAATAAATAAATAAATAAATAAATAAATAAATAAATAAATAAATATTATGGCAAAGAAATCAGTTACACCTTGAAAGCTTCTGCTCTACTAGTTGAACTCAAGATTTGCACACAGCCCTTTCATCTTACCTAGAACCTAACCCCAAAGCTGGATAATTTATATCCTCATTTCCTGCTTGGAGATGACTCACAAAAGCTAGAGACTTGGAGCATGTCTTGAGAACTGGTAATCCTTGTTATTACCATAGATGCTAATAAAGTCCTCTGGTTTGGGGCTTGGAAAACAATTTATGAAACTCAAGATAAGCAAGATTTTCAAATCCTTCTCTAGTTCAAGTTATAAGTTCCAATTCAGCAGGAGAGGAGAGAAGCCATTTAGTAATTAAAAAAAGTCTAGAAGGTCAAGAAGCCAAGGGAAGTCTCAAGGTCAAGAAGCCATTGGTAATTAGGAAAAGCAAAGGAACATGAAAAAAATGGAGTAGGGAATAGGATTAACAATATAACAAGCCAAATATATTCAGATAATTATACAAATATGATGATAATAAATGATGGCATCACCAGAAAGATAAAAAAATAACACCAGGCACAAGACAAGGATGCCCTATGTCTCCCATATTATTTGCAATTGTAATGGAAAAAGAAAAGACAATGAATAAGAAGGCATAGAGGGGAAAAAGTTAGGAAAAATTAGCTTATTTGCAGATGACATGTTGATAATAAGTAAGGAAATAATGAAGAAAATGGGAATAATTAAGAAACATTTAACAGAATTTGAAAGGATGACGAAATTGAAGATAAATTGGAATAAATCAGAAACATGCTATTAAATTATACTAGGCAGGTGGAAGAAGAGTTTAAAAAGTAAATGAACATAAAAGATATGAAAATATGCATAAAAGAAAATATAAAATACCTTGGACTAACCATAACCAAACCTCCAAATGAAGAATTGAATTTTTGGTGGGACTTTAGAAGAAGAGATGGCTCTGGTGAAGGGGAGCACAGGGGTGAATGTAAATAAAAGAGGGGAGAAATGTATAGTATGTGTCTATATAACTGTAATTTTTTCTGAAATAAAAAAAATATTAATTTTCTCAACCTGGGGGTTGAGACCTATGGGGGAGTCATGGGGGGTGTCAGAGGATTCGCCAAAGACCATCATAAAACACAGTATTTTCTGTTAGTCATAAGGGTTCTGTGTAGGAAGTTTGGCCCAATTCTATCATTGGTGGGTTCAAAATGCTCCTTGATTATAGGTGAACTATAAATCCCAGCAACTACAACTCTCAAATGACAAAATCAGCCCCCCACCCACCCACCTGTATTCAAATTTGGGCATATCGGGTATTTGTGCCAAATTTGGTCCACTGAATGAAAATACATCCTTCATATCAGATATTTGCATTACAATTCATAACAGTAGCAAAACTACAGTTATGAAGTAGCAACAGAAATAATTTTATAGTTGGGGGTTAACCATTATCTAGCCAAAGTTTCAATATTTTATTTATTTATTTGAAAAGCAAGTCTTTCTCAGGAATAGAGTTATGAGACAACATGGGCAGATGCTCTGCTAATTGTTTTGCAAGAAAAAAGCCATGCCCTGTCTTTAAGTACGTTCAGTCAATTAATGAGGTTTCACACCAAAGATTGACATTGATGATAGAGATACAGGGATGGACTGCATATCGTCTCTCAATACCAATTTACAGTCTCCTAGGTTAATGTTGGGTTAACATTGCAAAAAAGCTTTGCTGGAGCCTGTTTTGCAGATTTTCTTGCAAAGACTTACAAAAGCAATTGATTATTCGGATTTGTAACAGTTAAACCAGAGTTTAAAAATTTATTGTATTCTGGGGGTGATTATTTAATTACAAAAATGTGTAAACTGTTGCTAAAATACGAAATGGAGGAAGAACAAGGGAAAATGGTATGATTAAATAGTTTCAAAATTCAGTTGGACAATGGGAGAAGGTTTGGACAAAGAAATGAAGTTTACTTTAAGTAATGATATAAAAGAGAATTTGTAGATGATGATGAATAGGTGACACTTGGGGAAGTTCCAGTAAATGTCATAAATGTGGGGAAAATGGTGCGGTGTTTTATCATATGTGCTGGTCTTGCAAAAAGCCCAAGGACTTGTTAATACTGGACTCAAATACATGTGATGTTGGAAGAATTTGTTAAGGTTAAAATCAGGCTGAAACTAGTTGTATTTGTTGGGGATGCTGGATGATCATCTAGAAAAAAACTTATGGAAGACTACTACAATATATGATAACCGCAGCAGCAAGAATCATCTATGTGCAGAAATTGAAAGAAACAGTCATTCAACACAAGTGAGTAGCTGATCAAGATCTGTGAATTAGCTGAGATGGACAAAGTGATGATGCTGATTTAAGAGGAAATCCCTGACTGGAGCTGGATCTACACTGCCTACACTGTCATACACTGCAGTTCAGTGTAGTTAATCTGTATTCTGAAACAGTGTAGATCCAGCCTAACTTTAACAACAACAACAACAACAACAACAATAATAATACATTTTATTTATATTTGACTTTATCTCCCTGGAGGGACTCAGACTGGATTACAATATAGCCATACAAGGCAAACATGCAGTGCCTTTTACACACAGTGAAGTACGACATACAACACAGCCAAAGGTAAAGGCCTTCTCCTTTGTTCATCTCCAGTGTATGGAGGCGCTGCTCAACTCTGTCCATGGGGAGATGATCTTGTTCCATTTTTCCATGCAAATGAGCCATGTTTGCATATCTGCATGGGGCACCCTTTTACCTTCCCACTGATCTATTCGCATTGCATGCTTTCAAACTGCTAGGTTGGCAGAAACTGGGCTGACAATCAGAAGCTCACCCTGACTTGCAGCTTCGAACTGCCAACCTCCCAGTCAGCAGATTTCCTGCAGCTAGCGTTTTTATCATTTTTCTACAGCAAAGATGGGAACAAACTTCAACTATTTGATTTGTATATTAGAGGAGAGTTATGAAAAATTGAAGGATATGGAGTAGATAAACAAGAATCAAAAATCAACAATGAGGATGAGGTTTATTATTATTATTTATTAACTGCATTTCTATACCGCTTTTCTCACCCCTGGGGGGACTCAAAGCGGTTTACAATATAATAAATGGCAAATTCAATGCCTCACATATATACAAAAATATCACATATCCAAATCAATAACATAACTGTAAAAAAATAACCATTAAAACTATAAAAACATCAAGCATAGACATAAGCATGAAACATATTATTGCTACAATTAACAATGTAGACCCTTCTCTTCCCCCCCCCCCTCCCCAACTCTCTCTCCATAGCGTTTCAGCCCTTCTTTTTATACCCTCCCTGCTCCCCTCACATCCCAATAGACACAAAGTTATTTAGGTACAGATTGAATACAAAATGGGGGGGGGGGTAAAAAAAACACGTTCAGAGCTTTCTTGTGGGGTGGTAAATGTGATATGGGGTCCTTGGGGTGGGCGGAGGGAGAGTCTTATCTGATGATGGTATTAGGCTACTGATCAGTTTGGTAAAAGTACAGAGGAACATAGATTTCATCAGTTGTGGTGTCATAAGTCAGGTGTGAGCTATCAATTGCCAGTAAACTGAGGATGGGGAGGGGCAGCYAGGTGTAGCTGCTGCCGAGGAGAGTTGGTGTGTAGGRTGCACCTTCCACTCTGGAGGAGCCAAAGTCTCTTGCCCTCCTTTTAACTTCRTCCTTGCCAGCAGCTAGTGGGAGGGGGCAGCAAGGTGTAGCTGCTGCCGAGGAGAGTTGGTGTGTAGGCTGCACCTTCCACTCTGGAGGAGCCAAAGTCTCTTGCCCTCCTTTTAACTTCRTCCTTGCCAGCAGCTGGTGGGAGGGGGCAGCGAGGTGTAGCTCCTGCCGAGGAGAGTTGGTGTGTAGGCTACACCTTCCACTCAGGTTTGTATTATAGTTCCAGTAATTGTCTGTCTAATTTATTAATTTACATATGTTCTATGCAGGCCTGTAGCGAGGGGGTGGTTTTAGGGGTTCAACCCCCCCCCCCCCAAAATGTTTCAGATTTTTTTAAAAAAACCTGGTTTACTCATTAATTTTAACTGGTTAACCAAATCCCCATGCTAAATCTATGAGATGCAAAAAATTAAGAGTCCCTCCAGAACTGCAAGCACTATCTCAAGCAAATATCGACGGTTTATTCACACTGTCATTACTTGCAGCAATAGCTGATGTAGCGAAGCAACCAAGTTGGGGGGTGGGGGGGTTGAATGCTCTCATTAAGGAGACCAGACTTGGTGGAGGTGGTTGACAGGGGTGGAGCTGCAGGCTATTGAATCAGCGTGAGGCAGGTTTATTTATTTATTATTTCTTTACAGCTTTTATATTCCGCCTTTCTCCTCACCCCGCAAGGGACGCAGGGCAGATTACAGTGTACACATATATGGCAAACATTCAATGCCAATTTTTGACATACAAACATATACAAACATACACAGAAGCTATTTAACTTTTTTGGCCGCCAGGGGAGCTGTCGCTTTCATCGTCCATCTGCGACGCTGATGAAGCACTTCCGCATTCCCCGCATGCTTCCCCGCTGGAATGCTTTGCTGGAGTCTTCTTTATGGCCTCATAAATCAGTTAATTTAGCCTCCCCACACTTTTAAGGTGGTACCTTATTTTCCTACTTGACAGATGCAACTGTCTTTCGGGTTGCAAAGGTCGACAACAGGCTACACACAATTGGTTGGAAACCCACTCCAACCCGGGCTGGCTCTGAACTCATGACCTTTTGGTCAGAGTGATCTTAATGCAGCTGACACTCAGCCAGCTGCGCCACAATCCCAGTTTAAGACGACTCCCCAAACCCCCCCCGCAAAAATTTCAACCCCTCCCGAAATTTTTTTCTGGCTACGACCCTGGTTCTATGTTAGAGTGACTGTCTTAGATACAGTTGTGTTAGATGTAGTAGTTCTAGTTGTATATGCTATCTAAATTGGGTTTTTTGTTCAAAACAAGAAAAAGAAAGGAACAGAATCAATGGTTCCATTAGAATAAGGGAGATGGGATTCAGTAAAGCAAGTAAAAGCTGCAGTACAGTGATAAAAATTTAAGGTTCCATGGAGTTATGGAGATGGTAATGCACACGCTGGTAACCTCAAGGTTGGACTTCTGCAGTGTGATTTACATTGAGCAACCTCTGTAGCAAGTTCAAAAACTCCCATTACTTCAAAATCATGGCAGCCAGACTAGTTACAAGAATGTCTAGGAGTGAGCATATCACACCAGTCACTGCACTGGTTGCCAATTAGTTTCCAGGCAAATACAAAGCGTTGGTTTTGACCTTTAAAGCCCTACATAGTTTGGGTCTATCACCCAGGGGACCTTTTCATTGGATGCCCTAAGACTGTGGAATTACCTGCTGGAAGGGATTCAACAGAAAAATCAGTTGTCAAGAGTTCAAAACGGAACTGAAGAACTATCTTTTCTGGCAGGCCTACACGGTCAATTTAAACCTCTGAATTTTTACCGACATTTTATTGATGTGGTCTCATTTTACATGTATGTTAATACGCTTGTGTTTTATCCTGCTGTTTTAATCCTGTTGTACCCTGCTTTGAGCCACAAGGAGAGTCAGGTAATAAAATTGTTGTTGATGTTGTTGTTATGACTTATTTTGTTATGACCTCAGAGGATGCTTGCCATAGATGTAGGCGAAACGTCAGGAGAGAATGCCTCTAGACCATGGCCATACAGCCCGAAAAAACCTACAACAACCCATCTTCCTTGATGTTTCTGTCTTTTCCTTCTTCGTTTCCTCTTTATATTTATTCTCCCCTTCTTCTCTAACTTCTCAGATTCTTTAAATGAACATCTTCCTGTTATCTTGCTTAAAGTATTCTGTTAGCTGGCTCCAGTCTGTTTCTTTTATTGGGTTTCCCCTGCTCTTTGAGATAAGATATGTTAGTCTATCCATATTTCTCATTTCTAAAGTTTTTACTTGCCGTTCTTCTACATTTGGAATTTCCTTTTTCTTCCACAGCCTTGTGTAACAGATTCTTGCTGCCGTCATCAATAAAAATACCAATTTGTCCGTGTTTTTGTCTAATTTTTGTTCATTCATCCCAAGTAGAAGCAGTTCTGGTCTCATTATAATTTTTATTTTTAATATCTTCTGTATTTTTTCCTGGATTTCTTTCTAAAATGTATTTGCCTTTCTACAGAATGATCCTAAAATATACCTTTTCATTATGCATGCTTATTAGATAGCATAGGTGATGTTTAGTGAGAGAGGTGCACCTCTAGCCAGAGAAATGGTGAAGCAAAAGAGGGAAAAGGTGAGAAGAGAGGCACAGTGCAAGAAAAGCAGGCACAAGTTAAACCAAAGAGCAAAATATGGTTTGTACTTTGGTCTCTTGCCTAGGTATTTTCTTTATCAATCAGATGGCATTATCTTTCAAGAACTTCATGAAATCTTTTATAAATCTATACATTTTTGCCATCATTAAAAAAATAATGATGGCAAAAAACACAACTGTAATCTGACAAAAATAGAGCATTAGAATTGCTTGTGCATGACATTTTTCTTCTTTTTGTCACGATTGTTATTTCAGTATTAATAAACTAAAATGCATGGTTATTTTACATAGTTCTTATATTGCTATTAATCCTCACAACTACCTCATAGGGTACATTTTCTCGGGCTCTGAGAAGTTAGTGATGGTTCAATGTTATTGTAGTAAATTCTGTGGCCAAGCAGAGATTTGAACTTGAGTCTCCTCTCCAAGTCCAGCACTTTAAATATTAAACTTGTTCTCTAAGTAGTTACTATTAAAATGGCACCAAGGCTGAAACACAGTGATAAAAACATGCAATGATTAATGTGTTAAATTTGCATAATTAGACTCTAAATTAATAATATGTGTCATTATAATAATCATGAGCCAACTGGGGTGATGTTGGACTTGATCTTGGAGTCCCCTTGGCTTACAGTGTGAAGAAATGTCAACATGCTCTGTGCCATGTTTTCTATGGTAGATGATCTTGGAAGACCTTCCATAATTTCATCCTCATGGACAGATCACTGTCTGGTTAGCTTTCGTCTCAATGGGTCTCAGAACCTCTGCAGAAGTGAACCAGTAAGGATGGTCTAGCCTAGGAGAGTGATGGTTCTGGTTGTGGTCATGACAGGTCTTAGTTATGTTCGTGTCACCTCAGCAGGTATGAGTCTTTCAAAGCTCTGGTTGACTTCTGTAATGGATAGACTCCAAGAGAATGAATACAATCAGTTTTGAGCATCCCCTTTCTTGAGGTGATATCAACTCAGCCCACTGGAGAGATGGAGACTGTGGACTTCAACCCACACAGTTTTCTCTTTGTCTTCTCTCTATTTCTCTGCACTGATGAAATGGAGTCCCACATGGACTATCACATAATGCAAGGCAACTTCCAGTGGTTGCCTATGGGACTCCGTTGTGGCAGCACAGGGAAACAGGGAAAAAACTCCAGGAGTTGGATGCTACCTGACTCCAACCAACAGAAGACAGAGAGAAGCTGGATAGAAGTAGGAAAAGGCAGAAAAAAGACATGGGATGGTTGCTATCCCTGATGACAGAAAGGCATGGGACCTCGATGGTAGGGAATGAAATAAAACAATTCACTCTGCTTTTCCCACTTTCCCTGCTTTTCCTGCGTTCATGTGATGAGGTCCTAAGAGATTGGTGGATGTCTCAGAGGATGTAATACCAAACAGAAGCTTGAGCCTATTGGAAAGCGTATTCTGTGGCACTGTGGGCAGTAAGGTAAACATTCTCTTGTGCCACAATTCTGTCTGCAAGGAGAGGTTCAACCGAGTTTCTCTGGATGGGCAGAAATTCTGTTTCCAGAAGACCATTCAGCAGCTCATTGCAAATAAAATAACTCAGATCCATTATGATTTGGATGTTAAAATTGATACTGTCTGAGTGGATGCAACTTTCGATCCCATTTGTCTGATTTAGGCCTGGAAATAGTGGGGAATGAATGATAATGGTGGTGGGGTGTAGATGATGATGATGATGATGATGATGATGATGATGATGATGATGATGAAAGTTGCATAAAATACAAAGACATTGCCCAGTGGAGCTGGAATATAGTGAACTTACACTTATCACTTTTCTCCAATATTTTTTTTATGCTAAAACTATGTAAGGCTTGTGGGGGACAATTTTAGACAAATTGGAAGTAACTTCCATTCACTTAACGATTAGAAAAATGATATTTCTTTGAGGCCATGAATTTCTGTTTGGAAACACCTAAAAATTACTGTCCTGGCTTTTATGACATCTTCTGCTTCAGTGCAGTAACATTTTCGCAAAATTATGTAAAATTATGTATCATTCATAATTTTAGTTAACTATGGGTGCATCAAAAGTTATGAATATTAGCAGTGCCTCCCACCCCACAGATAACTAAGAGGGAAGGAGGGCAAATAAAAAAATAATAAAATTATAACAAACTTATTTCAAGATTTTCTCTCTTTGCCAGCTGTAAACTGCGCAGTACATTCTAATCTTCCCTTCTCTAATTGCCACTAAAACTAAGAATTCTCTGTATAGGTACACACACAGTCATTATTAAAATATGAATAAATATGAGTACAAATTCTCTTCATTCTTTTATTATAATGTATATGAGGTATTACAAAGTACAATTCAGTAAATATAGGGCACATTTACACTGACAGTTGTGTGAGTGATTTTACAGCCTGTACCGGAATCAGCTTGAGGACAGATGGTAGCCCTATAAACCACTGCATGTGGATCAAAATCACACTCAGAAAGCACAGTATCCACAGCTTGACAGCCACTGGAAAATGTGGTTTTTTTAAAACTTCCCCAACAAGATTGGCTAATGTGCACCAGCAGAGCCCACATAGCTGCCAGTGGTGACCCTTCCCCATCCCACAGCTGGCTCCATTGGCTGCTAGCAGATGTTGAACCAGCAAGTAGTTCACCCCACACTGACCACTCCATCATACACATCTGCACTGATGCCACTTCTCAGCTCACAATTATGGATGCCCCCAAGGAACTGGCACTGGTACTAACAAATGCTGCAGACAAACCTTGCTGTCCTCAATGACACATCCTCATCACATGGCATGGTTGTATATGGGCAACATGCATGCCCTCATCAGCCTCAAGATGATACCCAGGACACCACACACTTGGGGGAGGGGTCTACCCTGCCATCAGGGACCGGTGGAAGAGGTTCATTTTCAATGTGTGACACAATGAGCAATGTATTTAATGCATATGTTTATTTTATTTGTATGTCAGTTTTATGTGGTACTGAATTCTTGCCTACTTGTAAGCTGCTTTGAGTCCCCTTTGGGGTGAGAAGAGCAGGGGTATAAATATAATAAATCAATCAATCAATAAATAAATATCCACCACCTCCAAGTGTCTTATCACATCTTCTAGAGCAGTGGTTCTCAACCTGTGGGTCCCCAGGGGTTTTGGCCTTCAACTCCCACAGATCCTAACAGCTGGTAAATTGGCTGGGATTTCTGGGAGTTGTAGGCCAAAAACATCTGAGGACCCACAGGTTGAGAACTACTGTTCTAGAGGTTTGTGACTGTGCTAGACCCAGAGGTGGCCAGAGCAGAGCCAGGCATGTAGCCGGGAGGGGGGGGCTTGAGGGGCTTCAGCCCCCCCCCCCCCGAAATTCTCATGGTGGTTCGCAAAAAGGCCTTACTGGTGCATTATTTAAACTGTTATGTTTATTCATATCATGATCTGATCACCATACTCAATATATCCCATATGCATGGGGGTATTGGGGTAATGATACAAAAGGTTTGCTAGGGTAGACCCTCTTTCACTCAGACTCAGCCCCCCCCCCAAACTCAGCCCCCCCGAACCCCCCCCTGAAAAAAATTCCCCCCCTCCCCCCCGAAACGAAATCCTGGCTGTGGGCCTGGCCAGAGCTATCCCATTCCTGAAGATGGTGGTGATCACAATTTAGATGCTGATTAACTGGTGCTCCTGTCACATGGCAGCACAGCTGCTTGGTGTCAGAAGAGCCACAGTGGAGAGCATCTCTGTTACTTGCATCCTGGATATGGAGATGATCCTCCTGCCATGCACTGTATATCTTAGGGACTGTGAGGTCAGTATGCTCATCCATTTCCATGCTCATATACAAAGCACAGTCAAAGCTGCTTTACATACAAGGAAATGCTAGCCTATATATCTCAGTTTTCCACTGCTGTGCTGTAGAAGACATGGCACCATGATCCCAGGTGGCTGGAGGGGAGGCATCACAGCCTCAGATCCATTCCAAAACTTCTGCATGTGTAGTTCAGCAGATAAACTGTCAAATCCTATCCCCTCCCTTTCCCCCCTTTTAGCTGACTGCAGGTCATGGCTGGATTCATTGAATTGGAATTACCATAGATGGTGAGAAGAGTGGATGGATGCCACTGCATGATCACGTCACCTGTGAGGCAAGGGGAACAGTTCTTCAACCGGAAGCCTTCTGCTGCAGGGAACTACAGACCTCACAGAATTCTTCATTGATGTGGAAGTCAGCTGGAGTGGGAAAAATCACAATGTGTGGATGAGCCACAACTCTGGCATCTATGAGACCATTTAAGTTCTCATAGATGCCAGGTAACCCCATCATCACTGTGAGTGGGATAATATGCCAGGCAACCCCACCATCACTGTGAGGGGGATAATAATAATAATAATAATAATAATAATAATAATAATTATATTATTATTATTATTATTATTATTATTTATTCACCACCATCATCTCCCCAAGAGGACTCGGGGCGGCTTACATGAGGCCAAGCCCAATAATTACAACAAAGCAAATATAAAACATAAAAAATACAGCAATAAAAATAATAATAATAATAAAAATACAGAGTAAACACACAATGCAATATAAAACCACAATAATTGGACACAATGAGCAGGGCCAGTTGCAAAGATTAAAACATTTAAAAACACTGGGTGAGATGAGCAATGTAGTGTATCTGGAAGGAGGTTCAGGTGGGATGAAACAATGGGGTTTCATTGCACTAGAGGGTGAAATAAAGTGCATCCGAGAGCATTTTATGCAGGGTTTGGTCAAGGTTCATTCATTGAAGGCACACTGGAACAGCCAAGTTTTTAGCTCTTCCTGAAGACTGCCAGAATGGGAGCTTGCCTAATTTCTCCGGGGAGTGAATTCCAGAGCTGAGAGGCCACCACAGAGAAGGCCCTCTCCCTCGTCCCCACAAGTCGCGCTTGTGACAGGGGCAGGAGCAAGAGAAGGGCCTCTCCAGAAGATCGAAGGGATTGTGCAGGTTCGTAGAAGGAAATGTGGTCACAAAGGTAAGAGGGTCCCAAACTGTTCAGGGCTTTGTAGGTAAGAACCTGCACCTTGAATTGGGACCGGAAAATAAACGGCAGCCAATGGAGCTCCTTAAACAGAGGGATTGAACGCTCCCTGTAATTTGCTCCAGTTAGTAGTTTGGCTGCCGATCATTGGACTAATTGACATTTCCGGGCCGTCTTCAAGGGTAGCCCCACATAGAGTGCATTGCAATAGTTCAATCTAGAGGCCACCATGGCCAATTCAGATTTCACGAAGTACAGTCGTGGCTGGCACAAGAGCTTTAATTGTGTGAAGGCCCTCTCAACCACCGCCGACACCTGAGCAACAAGCATTAGAGCTGAGTCTAGGAGGACCTCCAAGCTGTGGACCTGTGTCTTCAGGGGAAGTGCAGGGATGCAGATTGGGTCACTCCTGCTGCCAGATAGTTCCTGCCAACTCAGGAGATGGCTGATGAAGCCCCTACCAAGGACAGTTGCAACATAGGGGAAGGGAAAGGGACAGTCATCCCACATCACCAAGCTACCTGAGTCTGGAAAGCGCAAGTTGTCTATCATGAGAATTACTGCCAGTTCCTGAACACAGAGAAGAATCTGAATCTTGGGAAAGCCATGTTGTGTAGCTTTTCTCCAAGGTTAATCCAGATCAGTCCTACGCAATGTTTATCCTCCACATGGCTGATCTATTTGCACACCCAACTAAGTGGTCCATGTAAATGTGACCTTATTTATATAAATGTCTATTTTCCACCTCGCATACAAAAATGTAGGTCCCAACACCATGTGAAACAGTTCCTCTGAAACCCTTGTCCTCCTGGAATGCCAATATCCCTCCACAAGGCTTTTACTGTGCAGAAATTTTAACATTCGAGTCGGGTACAGTTTGAAACATATGGATGGTAGTAATTTAAGACAACTCAAACTTGCTGCTAGGATCTCCCAAGATGCAAACTTATTATTTATTATTATTATTTGCATCATTTCTACCCCGCCCTTCTCACCCCCGGAGGGGGACTCAGGGCGGCTAACATGGGCAACAATTCAATGCCATAATATCAATACAACAACGTAAAATCAAATACACAGAAAATTAAACAATAACATTAATTAAAATCACATACTCATATACTAACATACATAAGCAAAGTCCAAGGTTTTTAGAGGTCCTTTCTTTGCACCGTTTTCAATGTATTAAAGGAATCCAGTATGACATAATATTGGGTGCCTGAACGCATGTCACCAACATGAGCTAGCACAATAGAACGCATGGCAGTTTCTGCCAATCTGCTCCCTGACATTCATAGATTAGAAGTTAACAACAGGGTGAAAACCAGTCATTTCCCACAGTTAATGCTACTTAATTTTAAACTGCCCCCATGCCCTTTTCATAATCTAAAATGAATTTATGTGGGAGAATATGGGCACTTTCATTCTTCACACATTTGTGAGTACTACTTTTAAATCACTTCATCAAGACATTTTAGGCTCCAAACTAGGTACCTTACATGCTTATCAGACTATTACTCAAACTCTCAGACCCAAACTGGTCTATAACAAACAATTCAATCCTAATGGAGGAGTAACCAATAGATGGTTTGATCTAAATTGTAGAGGAGCCCAAAAAGCCTTAATGGATTACTCTTGGAAGGCACTCAGAAATAAGAATATTACTTCTCCTGTCATTTTAGCTTCTAAGAAGTTTCTTTACAAGGTAGCTTTAAAGCTGACACATATGTTAGAGCACAATGGAAACAATTAGCCCTAGCTGTGATAGAAATGAATGAAAAACAGTTTTGGGATATAATTTCTACTGTCATGCAGTTAGTCAGACTGATAATTGTTGCACACATTTCATCATATCAGTGACGTTTTCATTTTAGCAGGCTTTATGGAGCATTATCTTCAGGTAGCCTCCTTTCAACTGTTTCAAAAACAACTTGTCCACCCAGTTGATCCTCTTTGTCAGTCTTAGATGCAAAGATGATAAAGGAGAAATATTCAAATGGTGGGCCCCAGTATTAGTCAAAGTGTTTATTTAGGTGAACATTCCAGAAACAATACAAGTGAAGTTGAAATTGAGGTCCCTTCTACACTGACATATAATCCAGATTATCAAAGCAGATAATCCATGTTATCTGCTTTGAAGTGGATTATCAGTTGACACTGCCATAAGATCCAGTTCAAAGCAGATAATCTGAATTTTATTTGGCTGTGTAGAAAGGACCAGAATGTAGTTATTCATACTCATAAGAAGGGTGATAAGCAGAACCCCAGTAATTATCAGCTTATTCGTCTTGTGGACATTGACTCTATATGGTAAATGAGTTGTTGTAGGTTTTTTGGGCTATATGGCCATGTTCTAGAAGCATTCTCTCCTTATGTTTCACCTGCATCTATGGCAGGTCTGTGATCTCACAACTACTGAGAATGTGCCATAGGTGCAGGCGAAATGTCAGGAGAGAATGCTTCTAGAACATGACCATATAGCCCGAAAAACCTACAAAAACCCAGTGATACCGGCCATGAAAGCCATCGACAATATATGGTAAATAATTGGTAAATTACTTCCTGTATTATTCCCTGTAGTAACCTATGGATGTGAGAGCTGGACCTTAGGGAAGGCTGAGCGAAGGAAGATAGATGCTTTTGAACTGTGGTGTTGGAGGAAAGTTCTGAGAGTGCCTTGGACTGCGAGAAGATCCAACCAGTCCATCCTCCAGGAAATAAAGCCGACTGCTCATTGGAGGGAAGGATACTAGAGACAAAGTTGAAGTACTTTGGCCACATCATGAGGAGACAGCAAAGCCTAGAGAAGACAATTATGCTGGGGAAAGTGGAAGGCAAAAGGAAGAGGGGCCGACCAAGGGCAAGATGGATGGATGGCATCCTTGAAGTGACTGGACTGACCTTGAAGGAGCTGGGGGTGGTGATGGCCGACAGGGAGCTCTGGCGTGGGCTGGTCCATGAGGTCACAAGAGTCGGAGACGACTGAACGAATGAACAACAACAACAAATTAGTAAATAAATTGGAGGATTGAGGATATACTCACTATATCATTCACTCTGAACAGTCAGTCTTTAGACTTTTTTTAGTCCTACCAAACATTTATTCATTGCCTTTGTTGGCACAGCCAATAGACTAATAGTAATAATTGCCTATTGTTTCTAATCAAGGAACTCTATTCCAATACAATTATAAGAGTAAGAATTGACAGACTTTTAAAAGTCTGTTCTCTGAGGGCATTACCTTTATCCCAGGAGCTCCCACAGTGAACTGGAGGGTGGCCAAATGCCATTCCCTGTAAACACGGAAGCAATTGCTACAAATGACAAAAAACGCAATATTTTCAGGTGTAAGAATATCCCAATTCTGAGCTGAAAATCTTCATCATTGAATGTCTGTACATCCCTGCACTTGAAAAACACAGGATTTTTTAAATCTGGGTTTGTTGCTGGGTTTTAGATGCTTGTTTCAGTTTGGTCAGTTCCTAAAAATAAGGTGACAGTTGAGTAGAATGTGAAAACTTTGTTTGTGAGCCAGAAACTTCATGAAACATTTGGAAGGCACATTTTTTTCTGGCCAAGACAAAATTGTCAGCCTCTAGTCAATGTTGTACATCTTTTCAAAATAAGACCCATCAGCAACAGACATGTATAACCACAAGTACACCACGAAACCTGTCTGCACAGATGGCCCTGCAGCTTATATAACCCAGTAACAGTACATATGCAGTGATTGAGAATTTTAAAACATTTTTTTTTTAGAATTTTAAAACATTTTTGATAATGGTGCACAACTGGACAGAAAAGCTATTAGCAACTGTAATTTCTCAAAATGGAATAAACTCTAAGTTTGACAATCAAAGGGCTGTTTACCTGACAAAGCTCTCATTTTCAAAATTTAGGCAAGCTTTTACAGTCGTTCATCTTCAAACTGTGCCTATAGCTATGATTGATGGCTGGCATTATAATAACACTTAGGTCCCCTGTTACAAACCACTAGCTGTTGGGGGGTGGGGTTATGGGTTCAACCCCCCCCCCTCCTCCCCAAATTGTCAGGTTAAAAAAACTGGTTTACTCATGAATTTTAACAGGTTAACCAAATCCCTGTGCTAAGTGTATGAGAAGAAAAATATAGAGTTCCTCCAGAACTGCAAGCAGTATCTCAACCAAATTTTGATAATTTATTCACACTATCATTACATACCTTTTTGCCAATTTCCATTGCAATAGCTGACATAGCGGAAGCGACTTGTACTAAGATTAAAATATTTTTGTTTATATTTAATGTATTTTAATTGTATTATATTGTACTTTTAATATATTGAATTTTTAATGCTAAATTCAAAAGTTAATAATCTACTACTACTACTTGTGTTAATAATCTACTACTACTACATAAGAAGTGCTCTAGCCTATCCCTAAAGAAAATAGTTTCTGGTTAAAACTAGCATTATGGCTGACTGCCTATACTTTCCCACAAAAAAAAAAAAAAGGAAATTCGGACCACATTACACCCACAAGCAAATCCTAAAACATTCATGATCTTTGCTATTACTTGATCTTATACTGCAAGTAAAAATGATCTACCGCAGTCTCTGATATTATGGGCTATTGCAGTTTATGTCGAACAACTGCTCTATTTTCAGAGCAGAAAGAATTATGGTTATTCACTTTCCAGTTTTGACAGTTTACAGGGGGTGTGGATGGTGATAACATTTAGCACATATTTCATTAGTTCCCTGAGCTATCTTTTTGAAAAGACATTTGGATGAACAGAAAACATTTACAGGTACAAACAGGTACATCAGGAAGGAAACTACTACATCCAAAGGTGATGTAAACTACCTGCAGTTTGCTTCATGCTTAGTTGGAAAAGTGTGATTATTTTGCTGAGGGCTTTCATAGGTTCCTTCCAGACAGCCTCCTAATCAAAGACAAAGAAGTGGGACATTAAGGAAAGCTCAGACACTGATGTCTCAGTCTTGGTAAGTGGTCCCCCAGTGTCCTATTTATTTATTTAACATGTTAGGAGCGAACCAAAATGGTTGTATTGCATTAAAAGCAAACAAACAAATAAACAAAACACAAAGTTTGCGAACTTGGTGTTTTATTAAATGCCCTTTGACCAGTAGCTGTCCAGGGTGTCTCTCATTTAGTATCAGCCATTGATTGAGGTTCTGGGTTTGAGCCTGCCACTTTTGGACTCTTGTTTGCTGAGGTGTTCCAGCGAGTGTCTCTTAGAAAACTATTTCTTGATTTAAGGCATTGGCGTGCTGTCTGATACCCAAACAGGGGGTGGGTCGGAGATGTCACTGCCTTGGTCCTGAAAGGCTTGCTTATAGTGGATTTTTCAAAATGGGTGCAGGACATCTGTCAGAAGTTTTCTTTTAATTTATTTTATTGTCTCTAAAAGATGTACTGGACTTTATAAACATTGATGCAGATATAAGATTTTGCACACAAGCAGATGTTTTAACATTATCTCTCCTCACCCACTTTCTGCTTTAATGTTTGCCCCCTTCCAACTCATCTACCTTTAGGGTCACTTGTCTTGTGCTGTCGCATGCTGGGCCTGTGCATATGACTGTAGACAGGACATAAATTCTGTGTGCCCAATGGGACGCCGGGGCTGCCTCAGATTAAAGCCCCTTGGACCTCCCCAAATCAAAGTTCTGTAGAGGCTTAAAGTAAATCCAACCAAGTTCTTTATTGATGAAAACACTTTAAAGCTTTCAAAGGTACTTTAAAGCTTTCTTAACAGTCTATTGGCTCTTGCAATCTTGTTCACTGGGAACAGGCACTATCTTCATAACTGTATACTAACTAATGGGGAAATCCTTAACTTCTAATCTGGACAATCTGTACTTGCCTCTGTTGGCGTGGAGCCCCTGCACCCGGTACCAACTGCGTCTGGCTTCCGCGAGCGACCCTTACCAAGCAGAGCTGTAAGGCTGTATGATCCTCGGCCAAGCTGTGGGCTGTATATCTCCCCAGCCAAGCCGTAGGGCTGTATAACCCCTGCCAAGCTGTAGGCTGTATATCTCCCCGGCCAAGCCACGGACCTTTCTCCCCAGCCAAGCTGTAGAAGGCGAAGCTTTCTACAGGAGCTCTTGTAGTTATGTCTTGCATGGAAAGCTTTTCTGTGTGGACTGGCTCAAAATGGCTCCCTCCAAAAAACAAACAAGGGGGCAGGACCATGGAACCTAACGATAATTGACAGGTGGCTTGCCCTATGATTGCAGCCAAAAGAAGCCACCTATCTGCAGAGTCCCTGAAACTTAGGACTACAACAAACATTCAATGCAAAGCAAACAAAATTGGAGCTCCTGGTACAGCTGTACCTGCACATGTCTGCTATGCTGGTGCTCACTGTGTGATTTACAGCTGTCCTCTCATGCTTCCATTTAGCCACCTGTGTGTCCATGGCTTCATTTGTTTATCTCTCTCATCAGCTGTTTAGGGATTATAAAATGAGGGTTAGAGCAGTCCACACCAGCCTATTGCAACCTAGTCTTGTTGAGTTTGGTTTTTTTTACTGCTGGGATATACAGTCCTCCATAGCAGCACATTTTTTGGCTGATCACAAATTTAAAGAGGACCTTTTTAATGCACATTTTTTCAGCCGATCCCTCTATCTAGTGTTGTGAACGCGAGAATGATCAGACGGGAGGCAGGGTGTAGAAGTGAATGGTGATGACCTTTTTATTGTTCTCTAAGCAAAGCTTATATAGGTTTTTGTGTTCTTCAGCAAAGTCTGCATAGCAACAGTGGGGGATTACATAATTGTCAAGTGATTGGTTGGACTCTCAAGGGTGAGGTAATCTGCAGGTAAGGTCAGCAACAGGTGATGTCATCCTTTCTGTCTTCAAGGGTAGTGTCCATACATGGTCAGTTGGTTAGGAACAGTGTATGCATCTGGAGAGGGCGGCCTGCCTCCAGTCCCAGGTCATGATGCCCCCTGCATCCCCTTGCCAGAAAGGTGTGGAGCATAAGTGTCAGAGGACTGGAATCTGCAACGTTCCCTTCGGAGGTATGGCTTGCCAGTCCCCCCTAGTGGTCTATTGCCATTCCTGCACTTCTGCACTTAGGACACAATGGTGTCTCCCCTATATAGATGACATTAATAATGATAATGTCCCTTCATCCCCCCTTTTTTTGTTTGTTTTAATAACAATTTGTATGTATAAAGGACATCATGCCTGGGAGGGGCTTGTAGGGGCCGTGGCTGGTAAAGCTGTCACAGGGATGGGATATATTGAATGTAGCAACAGCATATGATCAAATAGCCAGACAATAGTAAAGCAATTTGAACTGTTCTTTTGATTCAGTCGACAGGAAGCCAGGTCATATATTAGGATATCATTTTGAGGCAGCAGGGAAAGGTCAGCAGAGCGTGAGGCTAGCAAGAAGCTTATAACAATGGTATATATATCAAATGTAGCAGTAGCAGATTATTATATAGGCCATCAATAGCTGTGTAGAGTAAACAAATTAGATAATAAAAGTTTTATCAAGCAGGTATAGTGTTTTGCTTAATATGTTAAGCTAAGTCTTTAAAAAATAACATGCACAAATATATTGTTGAAGTTTGAAACAACACATAGAATTGACTGGAGGGTGAATGGGATTTTGGAGGCCTTGGTGCCACGTCATCTTTCCAGGGGCAAATGTAGCGAGCAGGAACCCAAAGCGCTTGATTGAAGAAGCCAATGACAGAGAGTGTGTGATTGAACAATGTTGTCAAAAAGCAAGTCATGTTTGTTAAAGTTTATAGGTTTATGACAGCCGAAGCAGGAACTCTTGGTTTTTGGCAGGGGGTTGGATTGGATGGCCCATGAGGTCTCTTTTAACTCCTTGACTCTATGACTTTAACTCAAATCGACCCGTCACAGCAGTATCTTTGACTTCAGGCGATGAGGGGAGCTGGGCCTTTTCATTCCGGATCTGGTAACCTGTATTAAGGGAGTGAAAGGGGGTAGGGAGAGGGAAATGCTTCTGGATCCTGGTAACGAAAGAAGAATCAGATAAAATTAAATTCAAATGATTAATGGCAAATAACACATATAGGAAGGCCATTGCTGGAAAACCGTTGGAAAGCGAAAGCAAAAGAGCAGCAAAGAGGCCAGGGGGTGACTCTCCCTTTTTTGTTTGTGTGTGAGAAGAAGCAGATGGTCTGTAGAGGTATGATTTGGAGCAATCTCGTTTTGTGTGGCCATCGTAGGGAATGTTAAAGATGTGGGCAGAACATTGTGAACTTAGCATTGTAATATAAGGTATGTTGTAACAGAGATGTTTATGAATGTAAAGGTATGTAAAAAGAAATGGTTGAGAACATGTGTATTGGGTTTGGATAAAGAGTTTGTAGAATAGATCGATTGGTTATTATAGATATGTGTATAGAATGTCATGTGTTTTGTTTTTTGTCATGGAAAGTGAGGCAAATAGTGTAAGTGGTTGTGATTTAGATGTGTAGGGATGGCTTGGAGACAGAACTAAAACTGTCTGTGATGAAGAGATCAGATTAACTGAATATCTTAAGAAAACTGAGTGTGTTAAACCCAGGTTAACAGTGGGAAGCCATGTTTAACTCTTAGCATTGAAATGGTATGATTTTAAAAACTTTGAAACTGGCACAAAGTTGTAAAAGGAAAAAACAGCTTTAAGCTTTTTTTTAGGTTTAGGGAGTAATGTGGGTAGAGTCTAAAAGAATAGACTCGACCAAGGTAGAAAATGTTGTATTAAAATCTTTAGGGAATGTATTTTGAGCAATGTTATGGGTAAGTGGTTTTAATCTGTTGAAATATATGTGGATGAGTGTGATAATGATCAACAGTAGACCCGTTGGAAAACTTTAGTAATTGTGTAATGAGAAATGGATAATAGGTTTTGTAGTATGAGGATGAAAAGGCATGACCCTTATAGGGCTGTGTTTTG
Source organism: Anolis sagrei ordinatus (assembly GCF_025583915.1). NCBI lineage: Eukaryota > Metazoa > Chordata > Lepidosauria > Squamata > Anolidae > Anolis > Anolis sagrei. The sequence goes on from NW_026847438.1 coordinate 117,258,919, forward strand.
TTGAAGAGCAAGCATTTGGATAGTCACTAATCAATCAATCAATGATTTATGATGGTCTTTGATCAGAAAATGGGCATCGGTGTGTAAGGAAGGGAATTGTAGTTTTTAAGTAGATAAGGCATGGAGGCAGAATGAAAGCACATTTAAAACATCTTATAACATTTTATAAAAGAGACAAATTAAAAGAATAAAACAGAGTAACCAAGCATAAATCAAAAGGTAAACAATTATGAATCAAAAAGTCATTTTAACAGAAACAGGATAGGGGAAGTGTTTGTGTGTGTGTAATCAGAGTTTAGAGCCTAGCCGTGGCTGGGACGGCTTTATCTTTTGTCTGTGGAATGTATGTCTCTCCTTTTGTTGGGGTAGCGTGTCTGTCGGCTTGAATCTCTCTCGCAGAGGGGAGAGATTTTTTGATGGATTTTAGTGTGTAAGGTAGAGATATAATGTGTGAATAAAGCAATAAATGTCTGGTTTTGAGTATCGTTTTATTAACGTTTTTATGAAGTAGGTATTTTAAACCTTTGGCTGAGATGTGGGTAACGAATAGGGGTGTGTGTTTGTAGTGTGGTAGATTTATGATATAATGGTTTGATCTATTGAAAGCTGAGATCAGATTTTTTAAAATGTTGATTTTAGCGTGTTGTGTTTGATATGGAGGGGGGGAGTTTGGTGTCTTAGGAAAGGGAAAAGAACATCAAAAGAAATAAACAAAACTATGATTTGTAGACTTAATAAACTCAATCTTAAAATGAACTAAGCAAAAATGTTTAATGTGTAATATGATTAATAACATAGCAAGATATGTTATCATGTAAGCATGTGTTGTCAACCAATGTTTTGTAAGAAGTGTGTTTTTGTGGAGCTGATTTATTTGTAAGCATCAGATGAAATGTATGGTTTTTAGGTGTGATTAAAATTTAAGAGTGTATAAGTTGAATGTAATTTGAGTCTTATATATAATTGACCCTTTGAAATGAAAGGGACTTGAAGTTGTGTGTGTCAAGTTTGGTATAATTTTATTGTTGGTGGAGTTTAGAACGTTTTTTGATTGTGAACTATGAATCTCAGGAACTATAACTCTTGATTTTGAAATCAACACCAACTCTATCAGTATTTAAATTGTTGTGTATAGGTATGTGTGTCAAATTAGATCAAGTAAACGAGAATCTATTTTGTATATCAGACATGTATATCACAATTTATGACAGTAGCAAACTTATGGCTATAAAACAATAATAACAACGAGCAAAATTATAACTATGAAACAATAATAGTAAATGAAAACAATCTCAAACATCTCTCAGTTGAGGGTTAGTATAACATAAAGAATTTATCTTAAAGAGCCGTAGCATGAGGAAGGTTGAGAATCACTATTTAGATGTTGTATTGTGGCTCTCATTATATCTTATAACTAATCAATGTTGTTTAACATTAAAGAAAATGAAGCTTGACAATTTTTAAGGGACTGTGTATTGTCTATTTTTTTATCAAAAATAAAACTTTGAAAGCTTTTTTATCAAAACATGATTTAAAAAAATGAGGACTCTATATATAGATCTTTGATTTTAGATTATTTATGTATTGTAATTTTGGAACTTTTGATTGAACAGAAGTTTATCTTGAAAATCATTTTGTAACAAAGGTTTACTTGATGATATTATAAGTTTATCAAAGGGTGTTTTTTAACCATATTTGTTATGGGAACTTTATGTTTTTGTTGAATGGAAATC
>NW_026847438.1:117262450-117386091 GCF_025583915.1 Anolis sagrei ordinatus
AACCACTATTTATTCATGCCAGTAAATTTGGCTGAACTACATTTTACCTTGGCAGCTTCCTAATGTAACATGTGTCTTGAAGTTAATTGTAGTCTCCTCAGAGCTTCTTTGAAGTATTTGGAGAATGTCTTTTAGCTGTCTCAGCTTTTAATTTCATCATTCGTTTTTAAAATAATGGTTGCCATCTCTTTAATTGTACTACCATTTTGTTAACCATCCCTCTAATTTCTTGATTGTGAATCACTAACCATTTGCAGCTGGCTTTTTGTATAAAAACTTATATTAGAAGAAAAGAAATGATCTGGGAATCTCTTGTTGATCTCACCACCTATGATGAAAAACACATGATACATTAAAGATGAGAAGCTTATGAGAAAGAAAAGGTGGCACCAAAAACATTATTTACCTGCATCAAAAATTAATTTGGTTTAGAGCTGAGACAGAAATGTGAATGATTAACTGTGGGAATGATGAAAAACTGTTCTGCTTATACATGACAAGAACCAGAGAAGAGATACAGACTTTGAATGTTTGGGTGGCAACCTGCATGTTGTTACTAGAGACTTAGGTAATGAGGTTCCTATCTTTTCATATTTTAATGGCATCCTAAAGTTCACTGGTTGCAATTGGTTTCTTGGCTTTTAATATCATTTTTCACTATTATGGATCTGTAGGTATTTGAAATTTCACCTCAAATGAACAGATCAGATGGAAAAAACCAGTCTGCAGGGAACCTATGGTGGTCAAAGGAGGAGGAGGAGAACTGGAAGGAGAGGGACTAATTGTGTGGGAGAGAGACTATCAGCAGCAAGGAACAGCTGCTGAAATTCCTTCTTTCATACAACTGTTATTCATACAGACATAGTGACTATTAGGCTTGGGCGGTTTCGTTCGTTAATTTCGTAATTCGTTATTAATTCGTATTTAAATTATCTTACGATCCAATATTGAGCCATGCAGAAATAGTGTGAGGAGTAAATTAGATTCGAAACAATTTTTTCAATTTATTTCGTAATTATTTCGTAATTATTTTGTAATTATTTCGTAATTATTTAGTAATTATTTCGTAATTATTTTCGCATGTTTGGTGCAAGTTTTATAGTTGTTGTTTGTTTTATCACACCAACAGTCAACAACAGAGGGAGAGGGAAGCTTCAGAAGTTCCCCCTGTCCCATTTGGAGGTTTTTTTTAGCATATTGCGCAATTGCATCCGCCATTAACGAATCGATTCGTAATTATACGAAATTTCGTATATTTCAAAAATTTTAAAAGGAAAATTTCGGAATTATTAAAAAAAACGAAACGCAAGGGCCCCCTAAAAACAAAACGAGTTTAGAACCAAATTTTTCCGTGGTTACCCAAGCCTAGTGACTATCCTAAGCAATTCAGACCTGTTTGGACTGTGCACAACAGACAAGCATGTGGGCAATTTCAACAGAAAGGAGGAAACCATGAAACTGAACAAAATCTGGCTACCAGTATTAAAAAACTCTAAAATTACAACAGCAAAACAACAGAGAGGAAACAAACTCTGAGGATGCTTGCCATAGATCAGGCATGTAGCCGGGGGGGGGGGGGTGGAGGGGCTTGAGCCCCCCCCCTGAAATTCTCAGGGTGGTCCACGAGAAGGCCTTACTGGTACATTATTTAAACTGTTATGTTTATTCATATCATGATCTGATCACCATGCTCAATATATGGGGGTATTGGGGTAATGATACAAAAGGTTTGCTAGGGTAGACCCTCTTTCACTCAGACTCAGCCCCCCCCGAAACAAACCTCCCCACCCCCCCCCCCCGAATCAAAATCCTGGCTACGGGTTAGAGTGAAAAAGAAGAAAAATGTAGGCATATATAGGTAAGGAATGGAGGAGTAAGAGCATGAGTGAGACCAATGTGAGCTAAGATAAGAGCAACTAGGAGATGTGGGGAGGGGGTTATCATAGGTTGCCATTCATGGCCAAGTATGTTTGCCTTCCAAGTGTCAAGTCTTGACGGTGGGTCTTCAGGTGATTGTAGAGCCTGATTCTTGATCCGCATGTTCTTTTGCAATGAGGACTTCGATTTCCAGGTGGAAGACGAATATGACATGCCTTCCTCTTGACACATTTTTCCTTTTTTGCCCTCCATTCATGCCTCTTTGAATTAGACAACACTTTTTGTAACAGCTAACCAAAAGGGGAGGACACACACACACATTTGGGGTGGGGGGAGAAGAACAGAAGTTGAATGATGGTGATATGCGAATGCAGAATGAGAAAGACTGTGTATGTATGGTAAAAGAAGAGAAAAGCATTTTGAGATGAATGGGAAAGTTAGAAAGAAAAGCGAATAAAAATAGTGAAAGAGGGAGAGGCTCTCACAGGCCACATCTACACTGCATTATATGAGTTTCAAACTGCATTATATGGCAGTGTAAATGTAGCCTGAGAAGTGTTCAGCAGGTGTGCATGAGAAAACTCACAAATGCACAAGGGGAAGATGAAGATGATGATCTATTTTGTCCCATTAATGCCCTATTATAATTAACATTTCACTCAGACTCAGCCCCCCCCCCCATCAAAATCCTGGCTATGGGCTTGCCATAGATGCAGGTGAAACGTCAGGAGAGAATGCCTCTAGAACATGGCCATGCAGCCCGAAAAAACCTACAACAATGAAAGTCATGAAAGCCTTCAACAATACAATAACAACAAAAACAACAATACGCCCAAAGCCACTCAATGGGTCTCTATGGCTGAACATGCATGACAGTGGTTAAAAAAACTGAGGGAAGTCTGTATGAAAATCCAATCCACTGAGACAAAAGCTGGAAAAGATCTCAGGAATCAGGGGCTCCAGCTACAGTCTTTCACGTCAGCTCACAGTGTTCCTTCTAGCATCATTGTATTATGAGAGTGAGAGAAGACTTTTTGGCGGCATCTGAATTGACCCCAATTTTTCTTCCACAGACTGAAGTGGGAGAAGGAATAGGAAGCTATAGCCTGTGAAGTGTTTAACTACTGGAAGAAGGAACAAGAGGAAACAGAAGGGTTTTCTCTCTATAGTTAGATAGATGCTCCTCGGCTGAGAATTGTCTCCAACACAGCAATCAGTTCTGAGATGTCAGCTTGAAAATCTTAACCTTAGTACAGAAACATAATCTCAAATACCACTGCTACCAAGACGCTTCTTGCTGGTGACAGAAGCAAATGAGAGGAATATGCCACACAGCCACTTCTGACAACCTTGTCACAGCATCAAGTGAGCGCTAACAGGGACATGTGTGGGCCCTAGAAAAACAAATCATTGTCATATTTCAGGCAGATTGTTGTTCAACACTAGGTCCTCGAGTCACTAGGAAAGGCTGCAGCAGCAGAAGGCATGCCTCTTATTGGTGATAGCCACTATTCAAGGTATTTAGAAGTATATATCAGATATTTAGAAGTATGTGGTGTGTGTGCCAGTCTTAATAATGTTAATTATAATAGGGCATTAATGGGATAAAATAGATTAAGTCGCATGTGAAAAAAATTGTATATAGCTCTCAATGATTGATGACAGATATTTCAAAGTTTCTACACATGGCTAAAAATCCAAAATTCAGTTTCTGTCAGCCCTGTCTGCATTTTTCTCCTGTCCTTGTTTCATATCAAATTGGAACAGCTTCTTTCTTTGCTCAGTTATACCATTTTATTTTACCACTTATTCATATCTTTTCTCCACATGAAACACTTGAACCTTTAACACCTTCAGGAGATTAGATATAAAACAGTCATTGGATTAGATATCATCATCATCATCATCTTTAATAATAATTACTTATTAATCGCCCTCCATCCGAGATGCTCCAAGCGATTTACATTGCAGAAATTATACAGGATAAAACACATACATACAAATATTAAAATTAACATACAAAGATATAAAACATTCACACCTAGCTCCAGCACACAAGAGTCCTTTGTCCCACCCTGGTCATTCCACAGATATATAAACCCATTTTCCTACTTCCAACAGACCTCACTACCTCTGAGGATGCTTGCCATAGATGCAGGCGAAACGCCAGGAGAGAATGCCTCTAGAACATGGCCATGTAGCCCGAAAAAACCTACAACAACCCAGTGATTTCAGCCATGAAAGCCTTCAACAATACAGTCACTGGTTTCTCAAAAATGGGAATTCCACAAAATTTGGAATTCTAGCTATTTAAAATTATGCAACTGTACCTATACTAGGTGTCATTTCTGGAGTTTAGAAATTCCCAGAGAACAGGAGAATTTCCAGCAGACTGGAGAAAGGCAAATGTTGTCCCCATCTTCAAAAAAAAAAAGAGGTAGGGAGGATAATTCAAATAATTGCTGCCCAGTCAGCGTGGTCAAAACCATTCTGAAATGGAGCAGATCATTAATCAGACAATCTGTAAGCACTTAGAAAGGAACATCATACTCAACATGGTTTCTCAAAAACATGTCACACCAAGTGAATCTTATCTCTTTTTGATAGAGTTACAAGCTTGGTAGATGAAAGGAATGCATTGGATATAACATATCTTGATTTCGGTAAGGCCTTTGAACATCATGTCCTCCAAAGAAGCTAGTAATACGTGAACTAGACCATGATACTGTTAGTTGGATTGGGAATTGGTTGACCTGGCTAAACCCAAAGGATTCTTATCAATTGTTCCTCTTCTTCCTGGAAAAAGGTAACTTGTGGGGTTCTGCAGAGCTCTGTCCTGGGCCCAATGCTATTCAGTGCCTTTATCAAGAACCTGGTTGACAAAATAGAAGGCACATTTGTCACATTTGCAGATGATATCAAACTGGGAAAGATATAATCCAAAGAACAGGATCAGAATCCAAAATTACCTTAGCACATTAGAGAGCTGGGCCAAAACGAAGAAATTACTTTTACTACACTTAGGCAGTATAAAAAATAAAAAAGCAGAGATATAGGATGGATGGCACCTGGTTTGAAAGCTGTACATATGAAAATGATCTAGAAGTCTTAGTGACCAAAAGATGAACATGAGTCAACAGTATGATGTAACAGCTAAAAGAACTAATGTAATTCTAGGCTGCATGAACTATTATTGCATATGTGCTTCCTGGGAGTGTAATGGAGACTCTTTCTGTGGGAGTTTTTAAGCAGAAGCTTGACAGTCATCTGTTGGAGATGCTTTTACTTACTTAGGTGATTCATCGTTGTCCAAGTAGGATAGTCTTTCAAGATCAGTGTACTGGTGGGTCCATAGGTGACTGTGAAACCCTATTCTTGATCTGCATCTTCTCCCACAGTGAGGGCATTGGTTTCCAGGTGGAAGGCGGTCTTGGTTGGGGTTGGCTTGACGTGCCTTCCTCTTGGCACATTTCTCTCTTTCACCCTCCTTTCATGCCTCTTCAAATTCAACAGCACTGCTGGTCACAGCTGACCTCCAGCTGGAGTGCTCAAGGGCCAGGGCTTCCCAGTTCTCAGTGTCTATGCCAGAGTTTTTAAGGTTGGCTTTGAGTCCATCTTTAAATCTCTTTTCCTGCCCACCAACATTCCGTTTTCCATTCTTGAGTTCGGAGTAGAGCAACTGCTTTGAGAGATGGTGATCGGGCATCGAGACAACATGGCCGGTCCAGCGGAGTTGATGGAAGAGGACCATCACTTCAATGCTGGTGGTCTTTGCTTCTTCCAGCATGCTGACATTTGTCCGCTTGTCTTCCCAAGATATTTGCAGGATTTTCCAGAGGCAACGCTGATGGAATTGTTCCAGGAGTTGCATGTGATGTCTGTAGACAGTCCACGTCTTGCAGGCATATAGCAGGGTTAGGAGGGCAATAGCTTTATAAAGAAGCACCTTGGTATCCCTACGGATGTCCCGGTCCTCAAACACTCTCTGCTTCATTTGGAAAAAAGCTGCAATCACAGAGCTCAGGCATGTTGTATTTCAAAGTTGACTTTTGTGGAGCGGTGGCTGCCAAGGTAGTGGAAATGATCAACATTTTCTAATGTTACAATGCTTTTATTGTATTTAGGACCTTATCACATGTTTTGCCAAGCAGGCTTGGTAGATTTGGCAAAACAGTTTGGCAAAATGGCAGACATGGTGGTGTTTCTTCCATCACATGGAGGAAGCATCATCTAACTGGGATGCTTCCATGCTAGTTGAGGTGGGGCCTCCTCTGGAAGTTAAGGGACATCATGTGATGGGCTGCATGCCCATCCATCCCTCAACTGACTGGCAAGTGTCCTAGGGCACTGAAATATGTAAGTGTGCTGAGGTCATTACTGTATGGCAAGAGGTTGGAATTAATGGCCATTGTGATCTCTTTCAGCTCTATGATTCTATGATTCATCAGCCTCATGTACCGCTCTAGTTTTTTTCCATCTATGATTGCAAAGAATGTGGGAATTGAAGAACTGAGGATAAGGGATGGACTACATATGATATATTCAGAGACCAGGCATATACATCAATGTAAACTGACCATCTTTCGAAGAACATAATGTCTTGCTATTGACATCTATAAAACATACATGCATGAGTAGGTAAAGAAGTGAGATCTTTTGTCATTATACAAAAGATGGAGAATGTTAATCTTTACAACTTCATTAAGATTAAATATAATACCTCCCAACGATCATTTATAACCTAGATTTCTTGGTGTTATTTTCTCAGAGAATATAATCACTGCTTCCAATAAAGTAGGAGTGAATGTAACACCCAAACTGTTGGTCAGTATAAAGACATCATAAGACATTTTGTAAGTAGTGCTTTCTCCAGAATATCTCACAAAGCAATATTTCTAAGCCTAGCAACCTCTGGGTACCAGAAGAATTACCAACTGGAAATCAAGTGAGATGGACTATTAGTCCCACCAGATATAACCTCAGATTTAGTCCAGTTAATACATCTGGACTCATTACTTAGAAGAAGATCTAGGAAGAATCCCAAAGGTTTTGAATAATATCATCAACTCTGACAGAGAAGATTTCAGTTCAAAAATAAACAGAAAAAGTGATTAGCATTTAACACAGGCAAGATCAGGAAAGTCAGTGAGAAAACCTGTTGGGTAATAATCTAATACTCTGGTCTTATGGGTTGGTGTAGTCTTGGAGCTATAGAAATTGGAAAATAAGACAGGCAATAAATATTTTCAGGTGCAGTTATGGTGAGTATAGTTTGTGACATGCAAATTACACCAGATAGCAAATCAGACACAGAAGCCTAATTGTAGCATGGATCAAGGAATTTATAAGAGTTCCTCTAATGACCTCATCAAATGGGCCAATTTGCCAAACCTACGCAGCTTCATCTCCCTTTATGACATGAAGTCCTTCACAAAATGTAAAGGGACTTCCAGTCAGACTCCGTACTCAAAAGGGAGGTGAAGCAGCACCCGCCGCCACTATGATAGGCCTTTCCCTGTTGCCTTCCTTTCAATGGGGGGAAGCTGAGTAGTAACACTTCCCCTCATGGGATGAAGGAGAAGATAAGGTGGGTTATACATGGTGTGAACCAGAGGCGGCCCTAGGTAATTTTCAACGGTAAGCAAACAGTATTTTGGTGCTCCCCCCCCCCCCAACCAATCACTGATATATATTTTCTGTTCATCGTGGGAGTTCTGTGGAGTTCTGTTTGGTTCAATTCCAAAATTGGTGGAGTTCAGAATGCTCTTTGATTATAGGTGAACTGTACATCCCAGTAACTACAACTTGCATATGTCAAGGTCTATTTTCCCCCAAGAGCGCCTCAAGAGCACCCCTGGGCAAAATCATCTATACTGCAAATGCTTACTTTGCATAATGGGTTGAGCCGCCCCTGTCCTTAGCCCATCTTCTCTCTATTAAGTCTCATAGTTGTCATCATAGGAACTCATTCTTAATTGAAGTGTTCAACTCTTGAATCGCCAACTGTTGAATTGAAGTCTTCAATTCTTGAATGGCCAAGAATGTAATTAATCTGCCAAATAAGGAGGAGAAGTTGGAAATGGATAGCAATTTCCTATATCCGGTTGATAATATTTTGGGAGGTTTAGGATCTCATGCAGTTTGGGATGGGTCTACACCACCATATAATCCAGATTATCAAAGCAGATATTCCAGATTATCTTCTTTGAAGTGGTTTAGATGACTCTACACTGCCATATAATCCAATTCAAAGCAGATAATCTGGATTTTATAAAGTAATGTAGATGGGGCTATAGTTTTTGAAAAATCAGCTCAGCTTTCTTGTCTACCCTCCAAATGCATAAACTGAACGTCCATAATCTGTAGTGCTTGTTTTTTCTCAGCAGTGTTTTGATATATTATCATATATCAGTCCCACTACTTACATCATGAGCTTTAAATGTTTAAATTGTGTTTTCTACTGTCCTAAATTAAATTATCAACAGATGCTCGAAGAACTGCAATATATGTCTTTATGGGTTCCATGTCCCCAGCTACTGTTTTGAGAGAAGAGTCTAGATCCCCTGCTTTTTGCTGTTCTTTTTGTAATTGTTCCTGAGCCTCACCAGAAGATAAAATATTTTTCTGAGGCTAAATAACACTTTTCATTGACAACTCCTTTCAGTACCACTAGGACCAATTAACAACAAGCAGTTTCAAAAGTGAAAAAAACAAAGATTTGCTTGATTTCTAGACTAAAATATAAGAACTGAAGGGATAATGAGGATTAAATGAGGCCAGAGGAAAGAAGCAGAGAAAAATACTGTCTTATATTTTTCTTGGTCCCCAGTATGATCCTTGATAAAAAAAACCATGCTCAAAACTTGCTCACATAGTACAAAATAGGTCTTCAGAATCAATCCTTAACAATTATAACATACAACTTAAATTGTTATACAGTTAGACCTGTAAAATAATAAGTTTAAACAAAGTTTAAACCGTGGGTTGGGTTGTAGTGATTTCAGCTAGGACCTTGGATAAGAAGGTCCATGCCCACTGAGCTTCCATTAGACCAGATCAGCCAGGATAGAAAACAAACACTCTGGATTGAAGGCAAAACTACAGAGGTTCAATACTATTTGACCGAAAAGGATACAAGTACAAGCTATATACTTTCAAAGGTACAAATACAAATTTATTGAAAAACACCAGACATTTTATGCAATTCTGACAACTATTCAGACTTCTCATTTCCAATCTGTTGCAGATATGCCCCTCCGGAGGGCACCAAACTGGAGTAAGTGGTGACATGGGAAAGCAGATGATTCCTTGATTAACTCAAGTGTCCAGTTTCATGAGAGATAAAGATTCGAGACTCAAATGACAAAGGTGACAGTTTCAAGTAATCAAGGGGCTTGGCTGCTCTTGCAAGAAATTAACAAATTCATGTTTGCCGAGCCTTCTCTTCTGTGGGAATGGAAATATCTCAGCCTCAATTTAATGGGCAAACATGCTAAACTCATTGGGTTGTTGTAGGTTTTCCGGGCTATATGGCCATGTTCTAGAGGCATTTTCTCCTGACGTTTCACCTGCATCTATGGCAAGCATCCTCAGAGGTAGTGAGGTCTGTTGGAAGTAGGAAAATGGGTTTATATATCTGTGGAAAGACCAGGGTGGGTCAAAGGACTTTTGTCTGCTGGAGATAGGTGTGAATGTTTCAACTGACCACCTTGATTAGCATTTAATGGCTTGGAAGTGCCTGGGGGAATCTTTCTTTGAGAGGTGATTTGATGTGCCTGATTGTTTGCTCTCTGTTGTTTTTTGCTGTTGTAATTTTTGAGTTTTTTAATACTGGTAGCCAGATTTTGTTTGTTCCTTTCTGTTGAAATTGTCCACATGCTTGTGGATTTCAATGGCTTCTCTGTGTAGTCTGACATGGTGGTTGTTGGTGTGGTCCAGCATTTCTGTGTCCTCAAATAATATGCTGTGTCCAGGTTAGTTCATCAGGTGCTCTGCTATGGCTGACTTCTCTGGTTGGAGTAGTCTGTAATGCCTTTCATGTTCCTTGATTCGTGTTTGGGCAATGCTGCATTTGGTGGTTCCTATGTAGACTTGTCCACAGCTGCATGGAATATGGTAGACTCCTGCAGAAGTGAGAGGATCCCTCTTGTCCTTTGCTGAACGTAGCATTCATTGGATTTTCTTGGTGGGTCTGTAGGTGGTTTGCATGTTGTGTTTCCTCATCAGCTTCCCTATGCGGTCAGTGGTTCCCTTGATGTATGGCAAGAACACTTTTCCTCTGGGTGGATCATCATCTTTACTCTCGTGGCTTTGTTCTTGGTCTTGCAGCTCTTCTGATGTCTGAGGTGGAGTATCCATTGGCCTATAGAACATGGCCATATAGCCCGGAAAACCTACAACAACCCAGTGAATTCCTGCCATGAAAGCCTTCGACAATGCTAAACTCATCTTGGTGACAAAAGAGATCATCTCTCCTGGACACACACACAAAGGTTCTGATACTATCTGACTTGGGAAATACCTAGAGGGACCCTGGCCATTATCTCTCTTCCTAAGGAATTATGCAAACTGAGGGCACAAGGACGTAGCTGCCTTCATGATACATTTGATGCATTTTTTTATATCTAAGAAGTGATACTATATACAAGTAATACAAATTACTCACAAAATATCAATTTGATACATTTATTAAAGCATTAGATTTAATAGAGTTTTAGGGTACAGCTGCTGCTAGGTCCTTCAGGAGCCTCTAGCAGTGTGACATTTTGCCAGTTTGAAACCATGGAAAATGTTTTTAAAATAAAGAAAAATCATATTTCTTGTTGGAACTTTCTTCATTGTCCATAAACCTTTGGAGATGGGGGTACTGTGAGTCGACAACAAGCTCTGCCCGATGGCAAGTGGGCCCCTTGAACATTAGACAATATGTTAAAATATTAATGTCTTTTCAGTAGCTTGAAAATATAATAGAAGTTCCACTATTATTACTGTATGCAACTAAACTTTACATTGTGTTACTATTTTAATAAAAATAATAAAATCAGCTGCACAGTATGCTACTGAAGTCCAATGTGAAAGGACATTTTCAAAGCTAAAGATCATAAAGACAAGGCTAAGAAATTCATTGCCTAAGGAGAACGTGGAATCATACATTTTGCTATCCATTGAAAAGAAATTGGATGCAGAAGTAATTATTGAAAGATTCGTACAGTCATCTAATGAACTGAAATGATTGCTCTTTTGGTCTTAATATAGTGAACTGCGTGAAATATGATTTGAAGCACTTGACAATATGTAAAATGTTCAGAACAAGCAAACTATTTAAAAATCTGTACATGCAGTCCCCAAATTACAAACATTTGACTTCCAAATGACTCAATAGTTAAGAACGGGGGCAAAAAACAGGAAGTGAGAGATATCTCTACCCCTCGGAAGGGAAATTCACTCCCAAAAGAGTTGTCATGGGGAAAAAGGTGTCTCAATTGTTTTTTCACCAATCTTTGTTTCCACAACAAGCCATTTTTTTCAAAATCCAGTTATCACAGGACAAAAAGTAAGGTGAAATCTTTTGAACAGGGAGACAGATAACAAAACAAATGCCACGGGGGTGCTTACCGTTACCTATGCTATCCAATACATGTATGGCTATATATATGTCCAAAGTTACACTTTAAAATGTGCCTGTTCCACCTTACATACAAATTCAACTTAAGAACAAACCTACATAACCTATCTTGTTTGTAACGTGGGGACTGCCTGTATTTACATTTAATATCACTGTGTATATTGCCAGTTATATATATATATATATCTATATATATATTGTAATTACTAGAAAAATACATTGTTTGCTTACATTTTAATTGTACCTTTTTCCACTTATGTTTTTAAAAAACCCAATTCATTTCTTATAAAATTAAATTACAGTTTTATAGTTGTGGGTGTCTCCTGGCAATCAATAGTTTTCCACCCAGTCTGTCATTGTCCACAAAACAGAGTGTGGGAACAATATATGTTGTCAGAAGAGGAGAAATGGACAAGTAATACTTTACATTCTGATCGGGGTGTTTTATTGTTCAGTACAGTTTTGTCCGCTTTTAGTGGCCTGGACAGTTGCCATTGCTGTCCTACAATAAGGCACTGTAGCTGCATCTACACTACAAACTTCAGTAGTGTAATATCAATTTTACATTATTATGAATCCTGGGGGCTGCAATTCAGTGAAAATACTGAATTCTGTAAAGACGCCCCATTCCTACCTCCATTTTTGTTTATATCCATAGTATAAAGAACATGTAAATCAACTGATGAACATGTAAATCAATCCTTTTACTTGTCATAGCTTCTCATTTGGACTCCTTCATTGTGTTGATGATGGATGGGAAGGTAATTACCCAGCAGGCTCAACACTGCCTTTAAATGCTCACAAGGTGGGGGAGGAGAACCCTGCTATTTATGGAGAGAACAGGATAATCACTATAACTACAAATTACAGTGCAAGCTTAGAGGAACCTCTTGGAGAGGGTGTAGTTGTATAGCTGAGATTTAAAAAGCAGAGGGACTTTAATGAGCACCTTATATATTTAACTCGAGGTTTAGAGAATACTGACTCTGGGCCCACTGGCATTGTCTGAACATTCAGTCCAGTATATCCCACAGCTAGTGAATAGAGCAAATAACACAGGGGTTTTCTATGGATTACTCTAAAGGGGTAAAATATTCAACCACATTTCAGCATTTGGGGATACTTTTCCTATAGGCACTTGCTTTCTCTCTTATTCTATGATTTTGGATTTTACTATCTGCTTAGGAATCTATGTCATCTACAAAAATAGTAAGATTATTTTTAAAAATAGTTTCTTTGTGATGAACGTGTGTAGTATTAGATGTCTTTACACATATGCTGGAGTATAGGCCTCATAAAAAGGAAGGCTATTCTCGCAACAATTTCTTGCCTGTATAATACCACAGAATCACAGAATTGTTAAGAATGCATTCAGTAGTTAGTGATCTTGATTTAATGAGCAAAACACAATAACAGTTTGAAGAAAGAAATTAAGCTTTGTATTGTCAAAGGCTTTCATGGCCGGAATCACTGGGTTGTTGTAGGTTTTTTCAGGCTATATGGCCATGGTCTAGAGGCATTCTCTCCTGACGTTTCGCCTGCATCTATGGCAAGCATCCTCAGAGGTAGTGAGGTCTGTTGGAACTAGGAAAGGGTTTATATATCTGTGGAATGACCAGGGTGAGACAAAGGACTCTTGTCTGCTGGAACTAGGTGTGAATGTTTCAACTGACCACCTTGATTAGCATATAATGGCCTGACAGTGCCTAGAGCAAACTTATGTTGAGAAGTGATTAGATGTCCTTGTTTGTTTCCTCTCTGTTGTGCTGTTGTAATTTTAGAGTTTTTTTAATACTGGTAGCCAGATTTTGTTCATTTTCATGGTTTCCTCCTTTCTGTTGAAATTGTCCACATGCTTGTGTATAATAAATTAAGCTTTATTATAGGAAATCCATTCTAAGAAAGGGTAGTAATCTGGGGTTTCAGATGTACCCTAGCTATATCTTGGAAGGTTCAGTGACAATACATGGGAAGATGAAGAAGGAATGAAGAAACATATCTAAAAGTTTACATCATAGGTGTCTCCGGTTAGGAAGACATAGGGTGCATCAACACTGCAAAATGAATGAAATGTAGCCTACTTTAATTATCAAGGCTCAATGCTATAGAATCATGAATTGTAGTTTTACAAAGCTTTCCCTGCCAAAGAGAGCCAGTTCCTCAACAAAGCACAAATCCCAGGATTCCATAGCACTGAGCCATGGCATTTATCCTGTGTTTATTCTACAGTGAAGATACACCCATAGAGGGAGGACACTTCAAGTCATTGAAACTATCTAACTCTATTACTACTGCCCACTCTGAGACATTCTTCACTATTTGGTGCTTTTTTTCGTGTCAGGAGTGATTGCAAGTCGCTCCTGGTGTGAGAGAATTGGCTGTCTGCAAGGACGTTGCCCAGAGGACACCTGGATGATTTGATGTTTTTATCATCCTTGTGGGAGGCTTCTCTCATGTCCCCGCATGAGGAGCTGGAGCTGATTGAGGGAGCTCATCCGCCTCTCCCCGGATTCGAACCTGCGACCTGTCAGTCTTCAATCCTGCCGGCACAGGGTTTTAACCCACTGCACCACCGGGGGCTCCTACTATTTCGTGCTAAGCACTCTTGCTTTTCCAATAAGATTTGGAAAGTGGCTCAGTGGCCATTGATACCAAAGCCCTGCTCAATGCAAGATCACCTAGTAAAGCATAACCAGTAGTTAACTATCCATTCTCTGCTTGAAAATATCCAGAGAAGACCACTACAGATGATATCACATTGTTTTCAAGTGGGCACTAGACTTGTGCATTTGTATAGAATCGCTATCTGTTTCAGTTTGCTTAATTCATAAGACCTCCGTTTTCATTATCAAGTGCCTTCCGGAAACAGGTGCCTTTCTGAATGAGCGTTTTTGTTCCGCATCTGAAATAAATGAAAATGTTCTACCCATTGGCCACTATGGGTGAGCTTCCCCAGGCTCCACTTCCCCTCAGTTTTAGGGCTAGAGGCTTGAAAATAATCACACATGGGTGGCACATCTACCACTTTTGGCCCACCAAGTTTTATGACATTTGGGTCATGCCCCGGTTTTTAGGGATTTTTTTCTATAAATAAAATATTTAAAACATTCCCTCTTTTCCCCCACTGGCCCTGCCCTCTACCTTCTCCAGGAGCAGCAGCAGCAGGGAGGCAGGGCAGGGCACCATTCCTTCCTGCCAAATGTCAAAGATACTCCACACACCGCACACACAGCCCAGTACCCAGCCCCATTATTTCACTTCTTCTTTAGCTAGCAGCAAATTTTAGGCAACGGTATGGTTTGTCCTTAAATCCTTCATTACGACCTGGATTAAAAGCATCAGAGTTACTTAAGATTACACTCCTCCTGTGATGCTTTCTCTTCCGTCCGCTGAAAAGAACTGAGTTTAAAGACAGGGCTTAAGATATCACTCCACTTGTGATGCTTTCCTCTCTGTCTGCAAAGGAGATGAGCAGCAGTGGGCAAGGTGAGGCAGGCAGCAGGCGAGTTGGATGGCATTCTCCTCTGATTGGCCCAACAGGCAGAGCTCAGAGAGAAATAGCATTTGAGGAACATCACATGGGCTGAAAGGCAGGCTAGGAAACGGTACCCGCTCCTGCTTTCTTTCATTTCAAGGTTATTTTCATTCCGGGGAAGGGGTTCCCATTTTGTGCTCCTGCCCGAAACAAAAGGAACAGAAGAATTAATAAAATGGGAAAAACGGGTACCGTGCACACCTCTAATGAGCACTCCTGCTTTCTTATATTTTGGCTGCCTCATGCTGACTTTTGGGACTTGTAGTTTAGGGTGAGGCCTTTGGAATTCTCAGCCAGAGGATCCTTAGCTTCCCTATACTACAACTCCCAAATTTCTGAAGAAGGCAGCCACATGGTTGAAAGCAGAAGGCAGCACTTTAAAATGCTAATGTGACAAGGTCCTACACCTCTCCAAGGATTTGTAAAACCATTCTTACCATCAAGACGTTTCTTCTAATAATGTTCAAGTGAAATGTATCCTCTAATACCTTCAAACTATAAGATCTAACCCTACCCTGGATACAGAAGCAGCCCTAGGTAATTTTCAATGGTAAGCAAACAGTATTTTGGCGCCCCCCCCCCCCCCAACCAATCACTGATATATATTTTCTGTTCGTCATGGGAGTTCTGTGTGCCATATTTGATTCAATTCCATCATTAGTGGAGTTCAGAATGCTCTTTGATTTTAGGTGAACTATACATCGCAGTAACTCCAACTCGCATATGTCAAGGTCTATTTTCCCCCAAGAGCTCCTCAAGAACGCCCCTGGGCAAAATCAACTATACTGCAAAAGCTTACTTTGTGTAATGGGTTGAGCCGCCCCTGCCTGGATAGCAGAGAACAAGTTTATCCCCCTCTTTTGTATGACAACCCTTCAGATATTTAGGGTGTGTAACCATGTCACCTTTCAGTCTTCTCTTTACCAGACTGAACATGCCCAGCTCCTTCAATTATTCCACATATATTTTGCTCTCCATATCTCTTATCATCTTGCTGCCTTCCTCTGAACCTGTTCCAACTTGTCTGTAGCCTTCTTAAAAGAAGGCATCCAAAATCAAATGCAGTACTACAACATATATTGGACCTCAACTTGGAAGCTATGCTTCTGTTAACTTGCTATGCTTCTATTCCCTCGACATGCAAGCTATGCTTTTATTAACATATGCTAAAATAGTTCAGCTTCCTTATTGAGGCTTCACATTGCTGGCTCATGTTCAGCTTATATATCCCTTATCTTATATCTGTCAATTTGGTTTTTGTGACCTAAATGTTGAATTTTGCATTTGTCTCCATTGTATGTATTGTATTAATTTCTTCCCAATTTTCTAGTTTATCTAGCTGCCCAAGAACTGATGCTGTCTCTATATAGAAACAGAGGCAAATGCAATGTTCTACATATAGGCCACTGGTATGAGTATAGGATGATAAACTGAGGGCAGATCCAGACAGGCCTTTATCCTAAGAGATTTTCCTGGGGGCCTCTTCACACTCACCCCAGAAAGCATGCACTTTCTGGGGTGAATGTCCAGACCTTCTCCCAGGACTACCCCAAGAGAATGTCTGGAGGTCCTACCCCCCCCCCAAAGCCCCCACACCCTTTAGAAAAGTAATAAAAATTTACCCAGCCTCCATTACAAGCTTCAGCCATCTCTCCCAGAGCATAGAAATGACACGCCAAGAGAGTGGGGGGGGGGAGTATTCTGCAGTCCAGAACCAGAAATAATGGTTTATCCCACGCCTTCCAAGAAGATGCTTTCATGGCCAGAATGACTGGGTTGCTATGAGTTTTTTTGGGATGCATGGCCATGTTCCAGTAGCATTCTCTCCTGATGTTTCACCTGCATCTTTGGCCAGCATCTTCAGAAGATGCCAGCCACAGATGCAGGCAAAATGTCAGGAGAGAATGCTACTGGAACATGGCCATATAGCCCGAAAAACTCATAGCAACCCAATACCTATTATCTTAAGCCTATTCCCTTTTGCTTCTGTGGCCTGTTTGTCCTAACTAGATCTAGAAACTTAATCTTTTGTTCATATAATCCTATTTTGGCTCCTGGATTGAATTTGTTCCATGTCATTTTTCATCGTATTTTGTTCTTCACCATATACTTGAAAGCCTAGCTCTCCCTCATTAATTGCAACGTAAAGCTTCTAAACCTTATTTTCTGTTCTAATTTACTAAATGTTTCATCACTTTCTCTCTTTATTTTAGCAATTTATTCAAATTATGATAAAATAAATCAGTGTTTTTAGGTCATCTAAAGCAAGATGAATGAGTTCCCTTGTTATTGGTGCTTTCCTTGTAGCTGATCTCGTGGCCTCTATAAGAACAGTAAACACACTTCAAGAGATATGAATGAAATAGATGATCACATCTTAACCCAAATTTTGCATAATAAGGTGCTAATACTAGCATACTCCAGTGCTAATATGAACTGAAGTGCTATCAATAATCAAGTTAATTAAGTGTTTTAGTTGTAATGATAATTATTGCATACGTTAGTACTATTAACAGTTAACATTCTATTTGAACTGA
Source organism: Anolis sagrei ordinatus (assembly GCF_025583915.1). Taxonomy (NCBI): domain Eukaryota; kingdom Metazoa; phylum Chordata; class Lepidosauria; order Squamata; family Anolidae; genus Anolis; species Anolis sagrei. The sequence continues at coordinate 117,280,026 of NW_026847438.1, forward strand.
CACTACAATTTTCTACATGTCTATTGAGAAGTGAGTCTCAACTCTGGTTAGCTGGACTCGTCCCTGGTTTAGCACTGCAGTCTTTGTGCTATTAATAATTTTTGTACAGCCTTCAAATATTCTTAAATTAATGTGTTCAGGGGCTTCATTACTACTTAATATTTAAAGTGCTGACTGAAGCAATATCACACCAACAAATCTGTAAGACTTCAGTGCTGCTAATAAATATAATGCTATCTTTGATAAATATCCTGTACAGCCAAAAAGACAAATATTTTAAAGCTTAAAGAATACTGAGATATAGTGTATTTTTTTCGGAGACAGTCTCAGAGTGCAATGTAGAAGAATATATGCAAAGGAACACGGTTGTGATAACTCCTTGATCAGTTTTGCCTCAATCCCTGTATTCTGCTTTGTATTGTAATAGTTAGTTACTAGGATATGGGAACTGCCATTCCAATAGTTGGGACTACAGGTGTGCATGTCATTTCGGAGTTCATTTTCAGCTAACCCCTCGTTCTGTTTACCATTTTCATTTAGCAAAGCTTCAGCCCATTGGCTACAATGGGAAAATTTAAAGGCTCAATCCTCAGTTTTAGACCCCATTTACAACTGCAGGCCTGCCAAGTTTCAGAACAATTCACCAATCTACTGATTTTTTAAAGAATTATTTTAAGTTTTTACCATAACATTTTTTTAAAATGACAAATCACAAGAGAAGGTTCCAGGAATTGTAGTTGCCAGTTGTGTCCATTTTCAGCCAATCAGAGCATGGACACAACCAGGCCTTTTATTGGCTGAGAAAAAGTGGGAGAGAAAAACTTCAACTCCCATCATGCTCTGGGAGGAACTCAGAGACTTTTTAATGCCCACCCTATGCAAGTGCTGCTGGGAAAGTGAGTTCTCAGCAGGGCCCGCTCTGGAGGAGGAGCCTAAGCAACATTTCCACTGCTGGGGAGGGAGAAAAGACACTGCAGAATCTTCTCCAGGAGCACCACTGCAGACTTAACTCCTTCCTCTCCCATAATCGATAAATCCAGCTCTCTTATTTGTTTTGCTGAGCTTTTCAGATCCCTCCTTCCCGTTCTGTTTTTGGGAGATTACACAAAACGGACTACTGACTATTACAAATCACTTTCAGTCAAACTGATTTGGGCCCTGTGCCGTCCGCCCAGACACTATAAAAATAAAACTTCTATGTGCTTCCCTCTATTGCTGAGCAAACTGCAGTTGTCTATCTTGAAACCTTAAGATACTAAGCAACTGAGACTAGTACTGGTTTTAAATATAAAAAAGAACATTTATTTACACGAAGTCCTTGAAGACTTGGCACAGATCATTAAGTTGCAATCAGTCAATAAATGGACAATAAATGGAACTTTAGAAATAGTCTTTCCTTTCTTTAGTTACAGAGGCAACCCTTTCTCCAGATGGCAGATAAGATTCTGGAATCTTAACACCCTAATTTTAAGCTGTTGTGGTTTAGAAAGAAGCAGGTTCTTTCCCTATCTATAACTTAAAGTTAGTTCAGGAGACTAAGGAGTGCCAACTCTCTCTATAACTATATATTCAAAACACAATATACTATCTATACTAGCTCAGTATAGCTTAATACTTATCTATAAAGTAGTCTAGGTTAAAGTAGTTTTTGCAATGGTTTTCCCAGAGCTAGCTGCATAGCCATCTGCACACCTGAAGTCCTTCCTCAAACTGAATAGGGCAGGGAGGATTCCAAAATGGAGGTTCTTCCCCGGGAGCAGGGGCGGGCTCAAAGGGCTGCTCCCTAGACCAATCATTGCAAAGAAGACCTGCAGACTAGCTTTGCAGACTGGCTTTGCAAACTCTGACTGTTAACCTCCAGGCCTTGCAAGCTGCAGCAGCCCTGGGACAAAATGCAAAAGAAAGCAACCTTAAGCAGCTGAGAGGTAAGGCAAACCCAGATTCTGGGGGACGGAACAGGCCCAAGCCTAGTCGGGACAGGGGACACATTTTTAGGACTTAGGTCTCAAGTTCTCCTGCACTTCTCCCTCCGAGCAAGAGAAACACTCTATCTCCAACACATCATACAATGCAGATTTCAGTAGAGGACAAATCCAGAAGGGCGTAGGATGATGACCACCAATAAATCTGTTAGCAAGATTTCTCCACTCTTGCTGTGAGAAGCTAACATGGCTTCCTTTTGGAAATTCTTACTCTCACTGTCTTCATCAAGCAACTGATGTAAGGAATTTTTGCCAAATTGAACATGAATGACAGTACTTGTGCAGGTGATCCTGGTATGTATGGGTTTATGTTGTCAAGAAGAGCTTTGTATTCATTGTGTTATCTGTCAAGGCTGTATCTTTATTATGAACACAGAGTATGACTTAAACATGTCTGAGCTCTGCAAATTTAATCTTCAGTTCTTGTATGCGAGTAGTTTATAAATTGCCCTCTTTGCAAATGGAATTCTTCCTTGATTACTTTATCAGTCTGTGGTGGATCATCTATAAGCTTTATGAAAGGGAATTTTGACAGATGCTTGTCTCGGCATGTAGAGTTCCTCATAAGAAAGTGGTAACTAAGAGCCAGAGAGATTTTGTACATTTCTTCTCATTTGTTGTTATTGCTATTATTTACTATCAAATCAACTTCAACGTATGCCACCCTATGAATAAGATATCTCCAAGATCCTTGATCATCAACTGCCCTGCTTAGGTCTTGCGAATGTGGCATCCTTAATTAAATCAATCTATCTGTGGTGCAGTCTCCCCCCTTTTCCTACAGCCTTCTACTTTATTAAGCATTATTTCCCAATGAGACATTAAATCGCAGGGTATGTCCAAAGTATAGAGCCTTATTGTAGTCATCTTCAGTGCTAATGAGAGTTCAAGTTTAATATGCCTTAAGGCCCATTCATTTGTCTTTTTAGCAGTTCATAATGTCTGTAGAACTCTTCTCTAGCACATTTCAAAAGACTTATGTTTCTTGCTGTGAGCTTTCTTCTCTGTCCGTCTTTCAAAACCATATATAGAACTCAGAAATGCTATGGCCTGGATAATTCAGATTTATGAACATTTAAAAAAATTTTGGTGATCTAGTTCCTTCATGACCGTCTTTCTAAGTCTTAAGATCTCATCACATGTATGAGGTCCCATGTGGGGAAGCTTCACCACACAGCTTGGCCCCATGGTTTTCTATAAAACACAGGAAGCCTCCCATGTTCCAAGGGAAGCCTCCTTGTTCTTAATAATGCGTTTAGTTTATAGTTTGTATCTGATTCCATTAATCTTTGGTTGACTTACTTATTAGCCTAAAAGTCAGATTATGAACAAAAATAAATATGGGTACAAAATTAATTGCCATAAAGAACAAAATGACAAAAAAGAAAATGATACAAAAATTATCAATATCCAGATGGAGTTATCATAACAATTAAAGAAAGAGTTCCTGGCAGACATTCTCTCCTTAGCTCAAGAAGGCTAAAATATGTAAGTAGGCAGTAAGCATGTGCTATCCATTAGTCAAAATGTTCTAAACTCCTTCCAAAAATAGGGGGTGCTGGCGCTTCATTTCTAAAGTCTTTCCAAATTTTTGGTGGTTAAAATTTCAGAGCGCTAATTAAACTTACAAACCTTTGGAAGTACTTCATTAATGGCGGTCACGATTGAGCAATAAGGAAAACATCACTGTCGGTGGGGAAACTTAAGGGGCTTTTCTCTCCCTCTTTTTTGAGCTATCATTATGAAACTTGATACAGTGGTAGAACACATTTACCGCAATTAGCTCACCAAATTTCAGAACATTTGACTTATCTATAGAATTTTGATGAATTTTCAAAGTTTTCATAAACAACTTTTTACCAAAACTCCAAGAGCTGTCTACTTAAACTTTATATTCTATACACAAGATAGCAAAGGCATAAATCCCCAAAAGTTTCAGAAAGATTCACGCATCTATGGATTTTTGGGGTTTTAAAAAAGTTTAGACAAAAAACAATTTATCCCCCCAAAAAAGTGACAACAGCTATCCCCTTGAATGTCCATCTGTCTTTATTATTATTATTATTATTATTATTATTATTATTATTATCATTATTATTAAACTTTATTTATACCCCACCACCATCTCCCCAAGAGGACTCGGGGCAGCTTACATAAGGCCACGCCCATCAGTACAGTAACACAGTATAACACAAAAACACAACAAAAAATAAAAAATAACATAAAATACAAAACCAATATAAATAAAGAGCATAATAATATAAAATCAGAACATTAAACACTAAAATTATCACAGTGGGCAGAGCCAATTTCAAAGATTAAAATTTTAAAACCACTGGGTGKRAGGGCAATGTAATARATCAGGACAGGGGATCCGGGGGATAAGGCAAGATTTAATTGCACGTACCAGAAAATAAAGTGCTTCTGAGGGCATTTTTTTGCAGAGTTTGGTCAGGAGTTAATGTACTTTCAGTCATTGAAGGCACACTGGAASTGTCAAGTTTACAGGCTCTTCCAAAAGATTGCCAGGATGSGGGCTTGCCTAATATCTCTGGGGAGCGAATTCCAGAGCTGAGAAGCCACTACAGAGAAGGCCCTCTCTCTCGTTSCCACAAGTCGTGCTTAGGATGGGGGTGGGAGCGAGAGAAGGGTCTCTCRGGAAGATCGAAGAGATTYTGTGGGTTCGTGGATGGAAATGCGATCGCGCAGGTAGGTGGGTCCCAAACTGTTCAGGGCRTTGTAGGTAAGAACCTGCACCTTGAATTGGGACCGGAAAATAATGACACACAARCACAWAACTTCAACTTAGCACAGATCCTATTGCTTACTTTAGTCCTTTTTGTAAATATTTTATTTAGATTAACCCTAAACAGTGACTGCGAGGCCAGCCCTCACTTGGGTCCTACAGCCTCATTTGAGTCCTAAGTACCCTTGATTCTGGGAAATGTAGTTTACGACAGGGCTTTTTACAGTTCTCTACCATTGCGGGCCTGGCCTTTCCAAACTACTTCCTTATGGCGACACCAGCAAAGAATGAGATTTTTAAAAGCACTTTATGTTCTCTTGGCTTTACCAAAGATACTTAATGGTTATAGTGAAAACTAGACTGACCTTGGGAGACATCTGAATTTTACAGGACATTTACAAAAAAAATGTATGGGTAAATGATTCAAACTCTAAATCCACCACCTCCATCTTTCCTGCATGCCTCGGAAATAGCTTCTGTTCTGTCACGCGCTGGGCCTGTAACAATTGTCTTTTCTATAGGACGTATACTTTAAACCCAGCGTGAAGCCGGGGTGCCTCAAAGAAAGGTTCTCAGGGATTTTTCTGAAGTGATGGTCTTTAGCGTCTTTCAAGATACAACAAAGTCTTTATTAAGGAACAAACAACAAATCTTCAATGGTTCAAACAACACTTCAAGGCTTTCTTAGTCTAGTCCTCAAGGAACTGGTACCTGACTTTGATTAATTGTATTTTCTCTATAAGAAAAAAACCCTTTTTAACCTCTCCCAGGCTATCTATTATCGATGTCTCGTTGGTGTGGGTACTACTACCGATTCCAAATGCGTCTGGGCATCAAGTAGACCGACCAGCCGAGGCTTGTAGATATTAAAGCTGGAATTCCATGGATCTGTAATGCTGTCTTTTCTCTAAGAATTCTTTGAAACTTCAGGGCTGTTTTCCCTCTGATGCTGTGAGGCCGAGAGGCTGTGAGCTCTCAGCCAGAGCCTTGGGATCTTTCTCCTGGAATTTCTGTTTCCCTGGATGTTCTTGAGAAAGGATGCTTTTCTATGGGATGAGCAGGTCTACGTCCTATAGTTTAGCTTCCTTGTGTGAGACTGACCAAAAAATGGCTCTTTTCCCTCCCAGAGCCCTGAACAAGGGGTGGAACCAAAGCTTAATTATGATTGACAGGAAGCCTGCCCTATGACTGCAAACGGATTGCAGAAAGAAAATAAAGTTGGAGCTACTGGTACAGCCATACCAGCACAGCTTCGTATGCACAAATTTAACGAATCAGATACGAGTTTATTCCAAATTATGCACCAGCCTAGTAGCCAGGCATCTTTCTTCACTTATGAACTTTATCAGTTAAATATTGCAATCAAATTGTGTGATTCAGTAGGGGTACCACTGCCAGAAATGCCTTTGAACAATTACTGTGTTGTTGTGCAGTACCCTATTAATTTCAGTGGAGTATGCGCTGGATTCCTTCTTGATGGACTGTTCCCAAAATTTATAAAGGAAACCACTTCTCACGAGTTCATTATTTCATTTACACAATTTAGTTATTTTTTTGTTCTGTTCACATGGTATTGCATCATTTAATTAACAAGATTTTGCATCGCATTATAAGTATGTTATTTCTTACATATAAAATTGCAAGTTGCAGCCATCAGCTATGTGTGAATTGCAAAGTCATGAATTACAAATTGTGAAACCATGAGCTAATGAATTACAAATGAATGAATTGCAAACTACAAATTATGCAAATTACACAAAGCCTGAAAAGTTTCTCAAAGGGTGTGAATTCTTATGTGAATATTCATTTTAAAAACGGAATACTCTGATCCAAGGAATTTAATGAGAATGAATGCTCTGATTTAATTTTTGAACTTGAATAACCCTGTTGGTTCCGGTTAGAGTTAACAAGTGTCTTCACTATGATATATACATCTGTGTAACAAATCAATGCCTTTGTAGGACCAAGAAAACACAAACCAGACGGATTCCCTACCAGCACGCTTGTGGTTCTTTTGCAGCTTGCTTATCTTTTGGACATTTAAAGGTTGTTTTCCTTCCTTCTGATGTGTGGCTTCCTGCAACATGGACCCAGCACTCATGTTGCCATGTTGTGGAGAAGCACTGACTGCTCTGACAGAGCAGAACAGTAGTTTGTCATGTTTTCGGGGCAAGGATTCCTTGGGAAAGCTAAACCTAAATACAATTTCCCAAGTAGCAAGAAAGAAGTCAAGGGCAGAAAAGTCAAGGGTTTTTTAAAAAGTGGGTTGTGACTCACAAATTAAGAGCTGTAGACCAGAAATAGTGTTTTACTGTTAGTGATGTTGTAACTATAGAGACTGCACTTCAGCACCAGAAAAGGGGACCTTGAGTTGAGCATAGTTAGGCTTTTAAGAGGAACTTTTAAATATTTTCAAAATATCACAATTTTAGTCCGGGAAAGAAGAAATTCCTTTGTCACAAGGAAAGTCACTGATAGAAGACAAGAGGCACTCTTGCCACTTCCACATCCAAGCAGACTTTCTCAAAAGCAAATGTACCAGAGGATTAAAAACACAAAGCATACACGGGAAGAGCAATGCAATGCTTTTTTTACTGCCACAGCTCAGACCTTGAGACAAAAAAGTTTCAATGGACTTTGGAAACTTTAAAATGTTCTGCTGTAGTTATAGTTGCTTCAAAACATTTGTTGCTCATTTCAATCTGCATGAAAACAGATGCGAAAAAACACAGGGATTTTAAAAAGATGAAAGAAATGTGGCAAAGACACAAGGCAGATAGCCTCTTCAGTTTTGATGAAGCTTCTCGGGGAAGTCAGGCCCACAAATACAGGCAGCTGCAAAAACAATTGCACTCTGGTCCAATTTATCTGTTGGCAATGGTTAATGGAATTTGTGAGACAGTGGCTTGCTTTTACTAGGCAGGATTCTTTTAATATATGTGTGTTATCGCAACAATTTTTATGCTTATATTTTGTTTTGTTAATCTTATGGTTATGTTATTTTTTTTTTACTTTGCATGTTTTGTGATGTTATCTAGGAATCGCTCTGAGTCCCCTCAAGAGGATGGAGCAGTATATAAATAAATTATTATTATTATTATTATTAGTATTATTATTATTATTATTATTATTAAAAGGAAATGTGTTGAGTGATATGGAAAATGTATATTCTATTGCAGATGACCTTCAAAACCACTAGCAACTTTCTAATTAACCACTAGCAACTTTCTAATTAAGGCTCCCATTCCAAGCTCATTTATTAGGGAGTAAGTTTCACTGGGAAAGCCAGTATGGCATAGTAGTTCGAAAAGGAGGAGGAGGAGGAGAGGAGGTTCCAAATAACTCAGAAGACTTCAGAATTCAGACTGACAGAGTTTTGGAGCACAATACTCCTAATAGTGAGATCAGGAGCACTGAACAGACTGCGCTCTGGCACCACGAGATGCAGAGCCAACCTCAAGAAATGGGGCAACAAAGTAGATGTCAGAATTGACTCGAACGCACCTAACAGAACAAAGCCCTAGTGGACACATGGTGTGATTTCCTTTTCAGTGGATATATATACATGTATATAAATGTATATATGTATAGATGAACAGGTTTTTTTAAAAAATTGAAACATTAATTAATTAAAATTAAAATCTAAGAATCGTGGTAAAATTAGATTTCAAAATGCAAAGATAACTATAGACACCATAAGTACTGGTGAAATAATTACAGTTCACCTGCATTGCTTGAATGAACACAGCGACCTTTGTTGACCATCTGAAATACAGTAATGTTAACACCAGGCTAATTATCCTGGAGAAGGTTTTCACCCGTGTGCAAAGCATAGATCTTGAGTGCCAGCCCTAGCATTTCACGGCTAGTACAAATCATATGGTAAGCAATTATTATCATGTAGTATTGTTATGTTCATGTATATTTTCTATTTTAACTCTCCTTTTCAAAAAGCGAATGAGCTGAAAAGGGAAGAGGAGCAAACAGTGAATGGCTGTTTGTTGTCAGTAGCCTTAAATAGCTTTTTTCAGGCCTGGGAAAACTTGGGACATCACCATCTTGGCAAAATCACTGGAAAACCAGTGGGAAGCATTGTACTCGAAATTGACAAGTTGAGTGGGAGCCTGACACTCTTTAAAAATCTGTCCCTCTTTGCACTCACTTATGAGGAGTGATACTATTGTGGGAAATAAATAAATAATTACAAATAATAGAATATAAATAGAAATGTAAAAAAAGCAGAGGGGGGATCTTACTTCCCCTTCCCCCACACTCATTATGTGTGCTTCAATGTGGGAAAGATGGATATGTTTTGACATTCGTACTCTTACTATTGCTACTTAAAGAAAACAGTAGTTTCTTACCTTAGAAATGAATCTTGCTTTTTTTTCTCTCTCAACCATTCATTAAATTATCCGTCTATCCTGTCCGCAAGAGTTGTTTTTATAGTAATCAGGTCCAAAGAACTCATTATTGGATTGAGCATGCATGTCCTCTGTTCATAATTGTTACGATACTCCTTCCAGTGTCAAATGCCATTTTTTTTTTATTTTCTAAAAGTTTTGGCATTATATCTCGTCTTTCCAACGAATGAACAAGACTAAGGACTTCATCCGTCAGAGTTAGGAGGAAGTGGGGGAAAGTGGATGAAACCATCTTATTTATTTATTTACAGTATTTATATTCCGCCTTTCTCACCCCAAAGGGGACTCAGGGCGGATCACAATGTTCATATACACGGCAAACATTCGATGCCGTTTTTGACATACAAGACATACAGACAGAGGCCATTCAGCAGTACTTCCATTTCGGATTCTGGAAGTTGCTCGATTCGGCCACAGGGGGAGCTGTTGCTTCGTTCACTATGACGTCGAGCCTTTTTGATTGTAGTATTTCCTCCTCGCTTTCCGGCATTTTTATGGCATCATAAATTAGCCTCTCCACTTTAAGTGATCTCTAAATCCTCTACTCACAGCTCACAGCTATTTTTGAACTGCTTAGGTCGACAGTGAGCTGGGCATATTTTTTAACAGCTTTTTTTAAACAGCTATTAATAGTCGGGCACTCAACTCTGAAGTTGCCACCTTTCGGTCAACAGTAATTTATTGCAGCTGATTAACCATTTGTGCTTACCCTGTTGTGTTTACCCTATTCCTTCCCATCTTTCCCTGTCTGTACCTGTCTTTCCCCTGTTTTCACCCATCTGGAATCTGCATGAAGTTGAGTAATACATGACTCCTGAAGATAGGCTTCAAGCTCCATTTCATAGAATCATAGAATCATAGAATCAAAGAGTTGGAAGAGACCTCATGGGCCATCCAGTCCAACCCTCCTGCCAAGAAGCAGGAATATTGCATTCAAATCACCCCTGACAGATGGCCATCCAGCCTCTGTTTAAAAGCTTCCAAAGAAGGAGCCTCCACCACACTCTGGGGCAGAGAGTTCCATTGCTGAATGGCTCTCACAGTCAGGAAGTTCTTCCTCATGTTCAGATGGAATCTCCTTTCTTGTAGTTTGAAGCCATTGTTCCACATCCTAGTCTCCAGGGAAGCAGAAAACAAGCTTGCTCCCTCCTCCCTGTGGCTTCCTCTCACATATTTATACATGGCTATCATATCTCCTCTCAGCCTTCTCTTCTTCAGGCTAAACATGCCCAGCTCCTTAAGCTGCTCCTCATAGGGCTTGTTCTCCAGACCCTTGATCATTTTAGTCGCCCTCCTCTGGACACATTCCAGCTTGTCAATATCTCTCTTGAATTGTGGTGCCCAGAATTGGACACAATATTCCAGGTGTGGTCTAACACAGAGCAGAATAGAGGGGGAGCATTACTTCCCTAGATCTAGACACTATGCTCCTATTAATGCAGGCCAAAATCCCATTGGCTTTTTTTGCCCGCCACATCATGAGCCAACAATGTGATGTGATGTGGGATTTCAATGTGCTTAGGAAACGGGGCCCCACAAATTCCAACCAGAAGTGCCCTCACGTCATGTGATGGCCACCGTGGGACTCCTATGTGGCTCTGTTTCCTAAGCACATGGAAATGGAGCCTAAAGAACATCTGATGAGGTCCATAGATGTCTTCCTCATTTTATCTTCATGATAATTATTTGAGCTGGATAAAGCTGAAAGAGAGAGATCACCCAGTGAAAATTTCTGCACAAGCATGCTTAGGATCACTTTCAAAGGATTCTGAATTCTGAGATCAACACAGCCTTTTACAGAGACACAGGCTTTTCCAATTCTATAAAAGAAATATTCTGCCCAAATTCAGCTATTCAGCAACAATTACACCAGCAAATGTACATAGAAACAATTCACCGGTCTGCAATAGAAAATCTTTTAATACTGTAACTGTTTTAAATACATTTTGGGATGCTGAATTTTTTAAAAAAATCACACCACACCATTCTTTCATAAATTGTATTGCTAAGTTCATTCAGTCAGATATTCAAACATGGGGAAAAAAACAAAACAAATGGTGAAAAGGCTCTATGTGATAGAACAAATCATTTTCCGATTTTGACTGCCAAATTTCTAGAAAATCAACATGCATTTTAAAAAGGTTTTTATGACCCTCAATTTAGTAAGCTTATGTTAGGTTTTTGAACAAGTGTGGCTATATGAACAAGCCATATTTTCCATTCAGTTTTTATTTCTGCAAATGTGTAAAGCTGGTTCTCTAAATAAACAACATTTGATAAGTACAAACAGTAAGTATACCCACTGCTGTTTGTCCTGGACAAATAAAAAAAGCATATATAAGCTTTGATGGTCTATAAGTTAAAAGATAGAGAGAGAGAGAGAGAACTTTTAACTTATAGACCATCAAAGCTTATTTCAATTCTATTTTTTCTGAAAGGACTGTAGGATTGTTTATTCAATGGAATGTGATTATTAAAGGGCACAGTTGGATGGAAACCAAACTCTTCCCTTTCCTTGTTCCTCATTTTCCTTTATGTGATGTTACTACAGTTTAAAAGCCTTTTTCCATGTGAGACAGAGCAACAAGGCTTTCTCCTTTTCTCCACACCAGGTCTGCACAACTTGGCAGTAGTAAAAGCCCAAACAGAAACAGACTAGACTTCTTCAGGCCACATTCCAATCCCCCCCCCCCAAAAAAAACCCAAAATAATTATCCAAAGTAGTTCTGGTCCCAAGCATTTTTGATAAGGGATTCTCAATCTATAATCTAATTTTCAGGGATTAGGAAAGGGTTCTGCATGAACTTTCCACCCTCCTCCAGAAGTAACCAGAAACTTTTGCTTCCATTTGGCACAAACAAAGTCCCTCACTAATTTCTGGTCCATGCAAGCAAATGCAGGCATGACCCTACCACTTTCACTTAACATCGTGGTGTCTCAACTCCACAGACTCTGCCTGTTCCCTGCCAAGTTTTTTCTCTTTCTCCTTCTCATTTAGGCACAGAGATGGGAAGAGAGGAAAGGAGCTGCCCTTGGAAGGAAAATGCAGGCGAAAGTGTGCCTCTGAGGGAGTGTAAGAGGAAAAAGGAAAGGTGCTTCAATCTCCAAAAGAGTAAAAAAAAAGTGACATCCAGGATTGCCACACACGCATGGCACTGGGTAGCAGGGCATTAGAAACTGAAATGGCCAAACTATGCTGGTGTGTGTATGAGCACATGTGTGTGGGCATATGTGATACTAGCGGTGATACTAGCGGTGTGCATTTGTGGGTTCCCCTTGTGCATTTGTGGGTTTTCTCATGCACACCTGCTGAACACTTCTCAGGCTACATTTACACTGCCATATAATGCAGTTTGAAACTCATATAATGCAATGTAGATGTGGCCTGTGAGAGCCTCTCCCTCTTTCACTATTTTTATTCCCTTTTCTTTCTAGCTTTCCCTTTCACCTCAAAATGCTTTTCTTTTCTTTCTCCATACATACACAGTCTTTCCCATTCTGCATTCCGATATCACCATCATCAACTTCTGTTCTCCCCCCCCCCCCAATGTGTGTAAGTGTCCTCCCCTTTTGGTCAGCTGTTACCAAAAGTGTTGTCTAATTCAGAGAGGCACGAATGGAGGACAAAAAAAGAGAAATTTGTCAAGAGGGAGGCATGTCATGTTCACCTTCCACCTGAAAATCAAAGTCCTCATTGCAAAAGAACATTCGGATCAAGAATCGGTCTCTACAATCACCTGAAGACCCACCACCAAGACTGTACACTTGGAAGGCAATCATACTTGGCCATGGATGATAACCTATGATGATCCCCTCCCCACATCTCCTAGTTGCTCTCATCTTATCCCACCTTGGTCCCACTCATGCTCTTGCTCCTCAATTCCTTAGCTATATATGCCTACACTTTTCTTCTTTTTCACTCTAACCAGGCCCGTAGCCAGGATTTCGATTCGGGGGGGGGGGGGGGGGGGGCTGAGTTTGTTTTGGGGGGGGGGGGGCTGAGTCTGAGTGAAAGAGGGTCTACCCTAGCAAACCTTTTGTATCATTACCCCAATACCCCCATGCATATGGGATATATTAAGTATGGTGATCAGATCATGATATGAATAAACATAATTTCAGGCGGGGGGGCTGAAGCCCCTCAAGCCCCCCCCCCCCCCGGCTACATGCCTGACTCTAACATGTTATCCATTGATCTCCCCTCCCAAAGGAAAATTTTGAAACCATGCCTACAATATATTATGATCACATCTCAGGTCTTTTTAAAGTGTAAGTCTCATTTGACTTAATAGATCCTTCTGCTGAGTAGACATAATAGATAAGATTGCCCTGTAGGTTGAGCAGCAGTGTTTCATCTCCTCTTTAATCCACCCCAAAATTTGATTATTCTGTGGATGAGGTAGGATTAAATAATCAGGTTGTATAGCAGTTTGTGAAACCTTATTTTTTACTTTGAAAAAGTCTATTTGGTTGAATCATAAACTTAAAGTTCATGTTTGCAATGTTGTTTTTAAAAGCGTTTGAAAAGGCTTTACTCCCCCCCCCCCCTCTTCTGTACAGAGCTTGAACAACAGAATTTCCAGTCACAGAAATATTTTTCATTGGTTGCACTTTGCTTTTTTTACTTGAATGACAGGTTCCGAGCATCTATGGTTAATGCTTAATGTACCATTGCTTGACCATATCAGCAGCGCCCACCTCTTGTGACATTCCTAGGGGCCCTTTCCTGGGTCTCAGGTTTTGGCCTGGGGTGTTCCCGAACTGATGACCTAGAAACACGGCATTGATGCATAGTATAAGCGAAAGAAGTAGCAATGACGCCTAGCAAGTTTGAGGTGAAAAAATGCAAAATGAAGGTGGCCACTCACAGTGAGAGGCAGTCACATTACTCTTGTTAACACACTGGAGACTATGTGGGAAACAGACTCAGTCAGACTCAGAAATAAACTATTTCACAACTATTTTATTTTCAACACATATCTCTTTCCTTGTGACAGATGTCTCCAAAAAGATTATGAAAAAAGGCAAAAGCTTCCATTGGAAATGTTTTTTAAAAAAAGACTTTCCGACCACCCTGTGTTACTGTAAAATGCAATTCGTTGTTTCAAGATCTTGTAATAACGGAAAACTTCTGTTTGAACTTAAAATGTGGAATTTCTCCCTTGGTTGGCAAATTATATATTATGACAGGGTCAACTCACCCATCACTAACTCTAACCTGGAGGAGTAATCAACCAGAAAATATAATGTGAAACAAAATGATCAGTTGGGGATTGTTTTTAGAGGAATGTGGAATGCCATTATTATATACAAGTCAACCATGATTATTAACTCACAAGCAGGTAGAAAAGGAGCAGTGGTTATTTTTAGGAGACAATGAAGTCACGCTGAATTGAATGCATAGTGCTGCTCAGAGAATATGAGAGAGCGTGTTAGAACAAAGGAATGCTGCTATATGACTTATATGCACGTAGATCTCTGAATAATTTTTACATATTTCTTCTTTTATTGGTTGTAAGTATTAGAATGTATGTGCAGTAGAGTTTGATTACTTATTTTAATAAGAATCAGAAATATAATAATAATAATAATAATAATAATAATAATAATAATAATAATGGACCATGGTGGATGCTGCTGATTCTGGACATCTATTGACAAGTGGGATACAGAATCAAAATAAAAATGAACAATAACCAAAGCGGCAGAAATATACAGTTCCAGAAAACTGAAGCTCTAGCATAAATCAGTACAGGTGGTCCCAGTGGTCATCGGCACACTGGGTGCAGTGCCAAAAGATCTCAGCCGGCATTTGGAAACCATAAACATTGACAAAATCACGATCTGTCGATGGATCTTACTTGGATCTGCACGCATCATTCGAAAATACAGTTCTAGACACTTGGGAAATGTTTGACTTGTGATTTTGTGATACGAAATCCAGCATATAGATCTTGTTTGCTGTGACATACTGTGTTTTTGTATCAGTAAAATAATAATAATAACAACAACAACAGCAATAATAATCTTTATTTGTATCCCACCGCATCTCCCCAAGGGGACTCAGAATGGCTTTTGCTGCTGCTGCTGCTTCTTCTTCTTCTTCCCCTTCTTCTTCCCCTTCTTCTTCCTTTTCTTTCTCCTCCTCTTCTTCTTCTTATCCTTCTTATTCTTATTCTTCCTCCTCTACTTCCCTTCTTTTTCCTCTTCTTCTTCTTCTTCTTCCCCTTCTTCTTCCTCTTCTTCCTCCTCTTCTCCTCCTCCTCTTTTTCTTATTCTTATTCTTCTTCCTCCTCCTCTTCTTCCCCTTCTTCTTCCTTTTACTCTTCTTCTTCTTCTTCTTCTTCCCCTTCTTCCTCTTCTTCCTCCTCCTCCTCTTCTTCTTCTTCTTCTTCCTCCTCCTCTTCTTCCCTCATAGCCTGAGGATGATGGTCCCCCAAATGTAGTGTCTTGGCGGTGGGTCCATAGGTAGCTGTGGAGCTCTATTTTTGATCCGCATGTTCTCCCGCAGTGAGGACAACAGATTCCAGGTGGAAGATGGTCCTGGTCATGATTGGCTTGACACACCTTCCTCTTGGCATGTTTTTCCCTTTTACCCTTAATTCTTGCCTCTTTGAATTCTGCAGCACTGCTGGCAACAGCTGACCTCCAGTTAGAGCACTCAAGGGCCAGGGCCTCCCAGTTCTCAGTGTCTTTGCTACAGTTTTTAAGACTGCCTTTCAGCCCATCTTTAAATCTTTTCTCCTGTCCATTAACATTACATTTCCTGTTCTTGAGTTGGGAGTAAAGTAACTGCTTTGGGAGATGAAGATCAGGCATTTTAACAATGTGGCCAGTCCAGAGGAGTTGATAGCATAGGAGCATCACTTCAATGCTAGTGGTCTTTGCTTCTTCTGGCATGCTGATATTTGTCCACCTGTCTTCTCAAGAGATTTGCAGGATTTTTTGAAGGCAATACTGATGGAATCATTCCAGGAGTTGAGTGTGATGTCTGTAGACAATCCATGTTTATATGTGCAGTATAGTTTGATTATTTATTTTAATAAGAATAAGAAAGAATGGTAATAATAATAGTAGTAATAGTAATCATAATAATAAAAACTTTATTTGTATCCTATCCCATCTCCCTAAGGGCACTCAGAGTGGTTTACAACAGTGTAACAGTGCAAACAATAAACAGTAATAAGACTAACAATCAATTTAAAATTTGATCAGCAAAAAAAAGACAACACAAAATCAATATGGAAGTAAAATAAGACATATTAAATTGGCACAAAAACCATCCTCTATAAATAATTATGTGATTATGATATATAAAAGCAATTAAAACATCCCAGCCACTGCCCCGGTTACTAAGAATTGTAGATTTGTCATTTTTAAAAATGGGAGGGAAAGTCAGAAGGTTCTGAAGCTCACATTCTTGACAGCACTTTTACCTATGATTTTCTGCTTTTTTGCACTGCTCCAGATGGTAACATAACAGACCTTTTCCTCCTTTTCCTACATGCCTAAGGCTATGCTACCGGTTTGTCCCCAGAGCTGCATAGGCAGAAGTAGGTTGTTTCATTTAATTGGCAAATGTATAGCCTGCTTTTCAACAATTGTCCTTAAGTGTTCAACAATTGTTCTCCYAGTAGGTTACTGTTAAAAGACAATGAAATTGCAATTATATGGGTGCATAATTCTTTACTAATCTCTTTTTTTTTTGAAGGAAGCAAAGAGTAATTGTAGCAATATTATTCCCAATGGGTACACATATTTACCATTTTGAGAACTATTCAGTTTAAAACTAATTATGTGCAAAATGCTGCATTTTTCCTGTACAGAAATATTATTTTCTGAGCGGAAAATGATMGTTCCTGTACAGAAAATGCTGTCTTCCTCACCCTTTGCTTTTTGAAACAGACAGATGACAACCAAGAAAGACGATTGTCAAGAAAGACAAAGACTTTAACCAAGGCCCCTTCCACACAGCTGAAGAAAACCCCACATTTTTTGCTTTGAACTGGAATATATGGCAGTGTGGACTCAGATAACCCAGTTCAAAGCAGATATTATGYGATTTTCTGCCTTTATACTCTGGATCATGTGGCTGTGTGGAAGGGCCGTAACTTGCTTATATGCAAGAATATTTATCCAAAATGAGAGATAATAATAATAATAATAATAATAATAATAATAATAATAATAATCAACTTTATTTATACCCCACCACCATCTCCCCAAAGGCGACTTGGAGTGGCTTACATGAGGCCAAGCCTGACAATACATTACAGCAAAATAAAATACAGAACAACAAAAAAATAACATCACAATAGAATAAATAAAATATTCAAGTAAAATAAATAGTGCAAAATATTACCTACCTCTCCCTGTGACTCGAGACAGGATACAACATCATTAAAACAAGATTCAAAACATTATTAAAAGACAAACAAGATTCCCAGAGTTAAAATACAAGTTAAAATCCACGAATAAAATGCAGATTAAAATTCACAACTTAAATTGGCCAGATAGGCCTGCCCAAAGGTATGTCAAAAAACTGTTTCCACTTCAAAAACTGGCCACCAAATCCTAACATGTGAGGATGGTAGAAGCCACTTTAAGAAATGGGACAGTATTGAGCATTCCTCTTCTCCACAGTATTTCCACATGCTAAGAGTCCAGACTAACCTTTGGTTACCACCAAAGAAGTGATACAAGTAGGAGGGGAAAAGAAAATGTTTCATTACATTCTTATCAGAATGTGATCAGATTAGTTTATTCTTAGGGAAGATATGAAAGTTAGATTTGGTGAGTGAAAACTCTGTTTCTCCAATCCCCTCTGACAGAGAAAGGGGCATGCTGTCCCTAGAAGAGTGAGAGTATGGTGAACACTGCAGCTCCCATAAAACATTTTTTTCTTAGAAGAGCTCAACACTCTGTTGAAAAGGGCCTCAATGTTGGCACACAAGAAGATTCTGAACAGGGACAAGAAAGTCCTGAAAAGACATGAGATCTAAACTCAGGACATCTTGATCCTATGTTCTATTGCTTTTACAGACTGAATGAAAAGGGAGAAGACTTCCTCAGACACCTAATATGCTAAACAAGTTAATGCCCCTTGTTTTTGAAAATATTGCTAAACTCAGGTTGCCTCTTGACACAGCATAGGTCTCAGGCACTATATATCCCCAAAGTGGATGCAACCACACAAGCTGGAAATATTCCTCAAGAATTACCATTAAGCTGCTACTCAAAAACAAATGCAGCCATTTCAGTATTTCAAAGAGCATCCATAAAATGGGTAAAAGACCAGGTTTCTGATATCCCCACAAAAAAACACAAAATTGAAACAAGAAACACACACATTGGAAAAATCATGTGCCTTTAGGGCAGACTAGGTACAGAGTCGAATTATTTGCACTACACAGTCACAACAAGAGATAAGTATTAGATGTGAGTTTAAAACTGTAGTTATAAGATGAGTCTAAGTTTAACCCATTGGAGCTAGTATGCTAGTTTAAAGCGTAGTTCCCCTATATGACATTTCTGGAGAAAACACAGACCTTGGAAGCAGGCTGTAAAAGGAGTGGAAATTAATAACAAGATACCACCTAGTCTTACTGTTCTTTTAGAGAAGAGATGGGCAAAATGTAGTCTGTAGTTCACACACATCCCCCGAGTGGCATATTTTGTGGTCGCAAAGGTTTAAAAAAGTGGAAAATTTCTTTTTGTCCAACAATGCCCTAAAATGCATTTTGGCCACATGGGCACAGAGTTTTAAAAACCAGAATTTAGAGCCTGGACTAAACTAGAATGGCCATGTTGGGCCAGAAATTATATTGAAAATGATATCATGCCTTAAAGGGAATATTTATGTGGGATAAGGTAATGTTCTCCAAGGTATCCTGGGAGACTAACACAATTCTCTACAGTCTAACAGTTTCCCAATTCTGGTTTGGAGCAATATTCTACCCTAAAGAGCCAAAACCCTACAGATCCTCCAGGAGGCGACCTAAGCAGCAGCATATAACATATGCATATCTTCTGAAGGTAATCTTATACAATATTTTACTACCCATTTTATTACCTTTTGGTAATAATATCTTTCCCAAGAATTATCTGTCCATTATTAACATTTGTGGGTGTCTCAAACCTCATACTTGGTGGAGGCTCCTTCTTTGGAGGCTTTTAAAAAGAGGCTAGATGGCCATCTGTCAGGGTGCTTTGAATGTGATATTTCTGCTTCTTGGCAAGGGGTTGGATTGGCTGGCCCACAACGTCTCTTCCAACTCTGTGATTCTATTATTCTCATTTGTTTGTACTTGTGTTGTGTATGAGATGTGAGGCTGAAGACAGAAAATCTGAAAAAAGTGGAAATCCAAGTGTAGAGCTAATTGTGAATCCATGCCTCCACCCTGCCATTTTACACATTCCTGTGTCTCTTGCTAGCCTCACATATCTCTCTGGCCTCTCTGGGGAGCTCCCCACTAGCTTCTCGCTTCTGCTTTGCATTGCAAATTGTAAAGGCAATCTGAGCGCCTTAAATCAAGGATTAAATGCTAGTTTTAAATAGGTTGCTACTAAAATTTAGTGGCAAATAGCAAAAGCCCCTTTTTAAAAAGCATTTACTGCTTCCTTTTAAAGCAGTGGTTCTCAGCCTTACTAATGCTGCGACCCCTTAGTACAGGTCCTCATGTTGTGGTGACCCCCAACCATAATGTTATTTTCGTTGCTACTTCACAACTGTAATTTTACTACTATTATGAATCGTAATCTAAATATCTGATATGCAAGATGTATTTTCAGTCACTGGACCAAATTTGGCACAAATACCCAATACGCCCAGATTTCAATACTAGTGAGGTTGTGGGTGATTGATTTTGTCATTTGGTAATGCTAGAGTTACTGGGATTTATAGTTCACCTAAAATCAAAGAGCCTTCTGAACTCCACCAATGATGGAATTGAATCAAACTGGGCACACAGAATTCCCATGACCAAGAGAAAATACTGGGAAGGTCTGGTGGACATTGACCTTGAGGTTTTTTGAGTTGAGATAACATTCTCTTGCTAAGCTCCACCCACTTCTCACTCTCTTGCCTGGTCTCCTTGGCAACGCCACTGTGGATACAACCAGTTAGCTCTAGCTTTCAGCTACTGTTACCAAAACAAATAGTTAAACAGTTAAACATATACATAGTTTCAATAACTTCTGTACAGTAAGTTACCTACTAAAGTGACCAATGCATTGTTAATATTAAATTGGTCTGAGGCTGAATTACAATGGATCAAGAACAGTATATCAAATTCAGAAATTCCTATAGCTGCTCAGGTACTGACGGTTGAATTGCTTTAGTCACAAAGCAAAATTGAACATAGGGCTATAACCACTTAGAACAGTGATCCTTAACATTGAAAAATCTGATTGAGAATCTGATGAATGGGCCCCATCACCACAAAAATGCACATAAATACATGATCTGTATTTCTGTTGATGCAACTGAAAATTGCATTTGTCTCTGTGTGTTTTGCTAACATATCTTAATATTGAATCATGTTTTGATCATATGGTCTACTAAATGATGTTACATGTTGATGTGAAACCAGCTGCCACCCACTGTATATTTGTATATCTGTTTTTGGTTTGGTTTGGGGTATTATTTTTTTTAACCAAACGGCATCAGGGGCAGGAGGTGACACTGAGGGATCCCATTTATCATCTCCCTCCAGGTGTTAAAGACCACTTGTGAGCAGTTTGGAATTGGGTCTGTCAGTCAGCGACAAATCCAGCTGAAAGGAGCACATCTAGTGCACATTTTACCACATTTTTGGAAAACTACTGCAGTGGACATTGTGAAAAGCTTTGTTGAGATCAAAACAAATTACATCCACAGAATCCTTCTGATCTACAATACTCGTAACTCCATCAACAAAAGGGATTTGATTAGTTTCTTATTACTTGTTTTTCAGAAATCCATTTTGGCTCTGGCACAAGATCTTTTTCTGAGTGCTCCCAAACTCATGCTTTAATTATTTCTTCTAGAATGTTTCCCCATACGGACAACAATAAGATTTTGCTGAAGCTCCCCATTTGAGCGAAATGTTGCTCAGGTATAGCTCTAAGTTATATAAATCCTAAAAACAGTGCTTTATCTGTCAACAGGGAGGAAACGGGAGGTGCCATTATTTCTTAAGTGTAGGGAGAAATGGCCCTGATACAGAACGAAGTGGAAGGTACTTGAATGTAATGTGTTGGCAAAGATGAGTACAATAGCATTTGGATTCTTGGTAAAAATCACATGAACAAAGACTGAAAGTAAACACATGAGCTGAAAAAAGTCTTACGGTAGGTTGTTGCAGGTTTTTTCCGGGCTATATGGCCATGGTCTAGAGGCATTCTCTCCTGACGTTTTGCCTGCATCTATGGCAAGCATCCTCAGAGGTAGTGAGGTCTGTTGGAACTAGGCAAAAGGGTTCATATATCTGTGGAATGACCAGGGTGAGACAAAGGACTCTTGACTGCTGGAGCTAAATGTGAATGTTTCAACTGACCACCTTGATTAGCATACAATGGCCTGACTGTGCCTGGGGCAAACTTTTGATGAGAGATAATTAGATGTCCCTGCCTGCTTTCTCTCTGATTTTCTTGGTGGGTCTGTAGATAGTTTGTATGTTGTGTTTCCTCATCAGCATCCCTATGCGGTCAGTGGTTCCCTTGATGTATGGCAAGAACACAGAAATGCTGGACCACTCTCACAACCACCATGTCAGACTACACAATGAAGCCATTGAAATACACAAGCATGTGGACAATTTCAACAGAAAGGAGAAAACCATGAAAATGAACAAAATCTGGCTACCAGTATTAAAAAACTCTAAAATTGCAACAGCACAACAACAGAGAGGAAGCAGGCAGGGACATCTAATTACCTCTCAACAAAAGTTTGCCCCAGGCACAGTCAGGCCATTGTATGCTAATCAAGGTGGTCAGTTGAAACATTCACACCTAGCTCCAGCAGACAAGAGTCCTTTGTTTCACCCTGGTCATTCCACAGATATATAAACCCTTTTGCCTAGTTCCAACAGACCTCACTACCTCTGAGGATGCTTGCCATAGATGCAGGCGAAACGTTAGGAGAGAATGCCTCTAGACCATGGCCATATAGCCCGAAAAAACCTACAACAACCCATTGATTCCAGCCATGAAAGCCTTTGACAATACAAACATATGCCAAGGTGGCAGAAGACATTCTGGTGTGGAAGAGTGACAGATCCTTGGGAAAATACTGAATTTTAAAGAGTGACAACTCTGAAAAAATGACCAAAAAATTCTTAGAATGTATTAAATATTCTGAGATTTTTTTTTACTTAAATAGATAAAAGGCCATACTATAGAATTTTCTCCAAACAGTCTGCATTTTTTTTTGTGAATGTCACTTTTACCACAATTCCAAAATGTCCCACAATGAAACTCTAAAGAGGGTATTGAAGATGGTACAAAATGATGGTAGTGGCAATAATAATAATAATATTAATAATAATAATAATACTTTATTTATAGCCCGCTACCATCTCCCAAGGGACTCGGTGCGGCTTACATGAGGCCGAGCCCACAATACATCAATAATAAATCAATAACAACAAATAATACAAAGCAATAAAATAAAACTCATATCAAAAAAGCAATAAACATTAACAATAACACAACGACAGTTAAAACCTATGGCTGGGCCAGATGTAATAATTAAAATTTAAAGATAATGCCGAGCATGAACAGATGAATATGAACTAGGATAAAAACAATGTTCAGAAAATTAAGAACAAAGTTGTGCCACAATGCTGCTAATATTGAGTCCCTCTGAAGGAGAAACTGAATTGATCTTGGGTTGCTTTGTGTTTTCTGGGCTGTATGGCCATGTTCCAGAAGCATTCTCTCCTGACGTTTTGCCCACATCTGTGGCAAAGGTTGTAAGCTCTGTTGGAAACCAGGCAAGTGAGGTTGATATATCTATGGAATGTCCAGGGTGGGAGAAAGAACTCTTGTCTGTTTGAAGCAAGTGTGAATGAGCAATTGTTGGCAGCTAACACCTCCCAACAAAGGATTCCCCTGGGCAGGAAGCAGCCAGGCTTTGAAGCTGCCATTAAATGCTAATCTAGGTGGCCAACTGCAACATTCACACTTCCCTCAAGCAGACAAGAGTTCTTTCCCCTACCCTGGACATTCCACAAATATATAAACCCCACTTGCCTAGTTTCCAACTGACCTCACAACCTCTGAGGATGGCTGCCGTAGATGTGGGCGAAACGTCAGGAGAGAATGCTTCAAGAACATGGCCATACAGCCTGGAAAACTCACAACAACCCAGTGATTCTGGCCATGAAAGCCTTCAACAACACATTGAATTGATCTTCTTATTTTCTTTGCTCACAAATAACCTAGAGTATTTCCAAAAGCCATTTAAACACTGTAATTCCAGTGTACAATTCCCAGAGTAAACATGAGCAAAAGTGACTTTCACAAGGAAAGATGTTATCAAGTCATTTAGGCACATCTTAGGAGATGAGGATAGGAGCAGAGTACAAGTAACTTGTTATTTTTAGCTTGTTATTTCTATCTCTGTTCAAATGTTTTGGCGTAATAAGCAGTGTTATAGCAATGTATGAAGCACTACAACAGGGCATTCATACAGAGGCACATAAATGAGAAGCAGAACATACCATAATGCTGAGTTCCGCATGACTGCGGTTCTATGTATTTACTAGGTAATACTCAGCTACACTGATTCATTGATTTGTTTTTAGAGTGTACTAGCCCATTGTTCATGGGGATGGATGTAAGTAATTCATGCAGTCGGTTGAATTCTGATAACACCACATCTCTGGTTGAATCTTAAAAACTCCATTTTGGAACTCTAGATTTCCAAATTCTTCCACTTCTGTGCCACCTTAAGTGTTGAAACATCTCAGGCCCCATCTACACTGTTATATAAAATCCAGATTATCTGCTTTGAACTGGATTATATGAGTCTACACTGCCATTATGATCCAGTTCGAAACAGATAATCTGGATTTAGAAACTGGATTATATGGCATTGTAGGTGAAGCCTAAGAATTCTGAAGGACTCAGAAACTTACTTTAAACAAATGAAATGTGCAGCTCAAGAAAGAAATCCAATTCTGTTGTGTTTTTTTTAAAAAAAAATGCTAATGGATAACACAAATGCATTTTTTAAAAATGAGGAAATTGGAATCTCATTCTCTTTGTCATCAGTCTGTGGAAAAAGGGGTGATTTGGATGAGGTCAAAGGAGGGAAGACCTAAACGCCCTTTCCCAGAGTGCTGCTTCCCTGATAATCCACATAGTGGTGTGGGGCTGCTAATTAGAAATAACAAAATAGAGTATTACAAGATAAATTATTCATGGGTTTCCTGCATTATCTCGCGTTTTGGGCTGACAGTGAATTTTACTTTTGAGTAAACAAACAGGCTCTGAATTGCAGTATTGGCGAAAACCATTTAAAATGCCTATATTTTCTCCTCATTTATTTATAAGAGTCGGCATGTGCATCAGGAACACAAGGAAATAAGAGAATTAGAGTGAGCCAGCTTGAACACCAGCCAGTTTAGTGGAGCCATTGTCATGCAGTATGTACTTTATCTGGAATAATAATAATAATAATAATAATAATAATAATAATAATAATTTATACCCCACCACCATCTCCCTGAAGGCGACTCAGGACGGCTTACATGAGGCCAAGCCCAATAGTGCATTATAACAAAATAAAACCAAAACCACGAAACAAACATCGCAACAAAGCAAATAAAACATAAGAAATACAATAAAACAATGCAGAAATACAATCACAATGAATGGGCCACATGAACAAGATAAAATGGTAAAAACTCAGGATGAGATAGACATGAAACAGGAAATATTTGTGTGAGAGAGAATAATTGGAAATGGAGTGCTGGAGACAAGCCTTCAAAGTGGCAGGGGAGAATACAGTATGGGGACAAGCATTTTAGGGGAGCGGACAAAGGGGATGTAAGGTTGTAATGAACTCATACCTTTGCTTCGTAGACCGCAGCCTGGGAGTCAGTGAGCAGGCCTCCATGTTAGGAGGGCAGCTCAGGATAGCTGACATTTTGGTAAAGGCAGAGAGGCAAGGGGAGGAGTCAGCTAATTCCTGATTGGCTCAGACCCCTAGGGGAGGAGTTGAAGGAGTGTGTAAAAAGGCTGTACTTTCTGTCAGAGGGGGAGAAGAATGATTTGATCTTAGAGAGAGAAGAATTTTGATCTGAGGGAGAGAAGAGGGATTTGATCTGAAAGAGATAGGATTGAGATTTTCAGGCAGGGAGAAGAGAGTTTTTGAGTGAGTGAGAAATTAGACTGTCAGAGAATAATAGAGGACAAGTGCTTCAGAGTACTTTGGCTTGGGCAGTCAAAGGGAAGGCTTGTTGACTTGTATTAGGAGAGAATACAAGTGGGTTTATTTCCCTACAGTGCAGAGTAGTCTAGAAGGAACCTAGTTACTCTCACAGGCAGCCAGGGCGGCTGGTCTAAGAGACACACTGTTACTTGCTATAGGGATAGTGTGAGGAAAGTAACTCATGTCAAAGAAAAGTTACTCCTTCTATAGAAACCATTTGTTTTATAAGTCTGTGCCTCAGAAACCAACTACGCATATGTACCACTCAGTAATGAGTTGTCTGTTTCAAATATTTCAATAAACCTGTTCCCTAGTTTTACTTTTTATCTGCCTCAGCCTTGTTTTGTCATATAAAACTAGTTCCAGTCAGCCTCTACATCTCTGCAGTTCAGTCACAGGAAAGGGAGCCAAAAAGAAGAACCGGTGTATAGGGACATTTTACCTCAAGTATACCATCTAGTTAATTCCTCAAACGGTGATTTGGGGTGGTGGCAGCATACCTACCATATACACACACCTTTCTCTCTCATCACCTGTGTGTAACACCCTCGCATATTCCTGTCACACAGGAGCAATAAGAGACCCTGATCTCTTAACACTCTTTACAGTGGTGGCAGCGGTGGGATGGAAAAGGAAGGTTCCCCCCTGTCACACATGCATTAAGGGACCCCTCGTTCCTTAACCCCCTTTACAAAGATCCTCTCCAAAGGCGCAACGGAAAAGCCAGGTTTTGAGATCCTTCTTGAAAGCTTCTAGAGTGGGAGCTTGCCTAATCCCAACAGGCAGTGAATTCCAGAGTCAGGGGGCCACAGAGGAGAAGGCTCTCTCCCTCATTCCCATAAGTCGGGTCTGTGATAAAGGGCAAAAGGAGGGCCTCCCCCAAAGACTGAAGAGATCGGGCAGGTTTGTGGAAGGAAATATGGTCACAAAGGTTGGCAGGTCCCAAACCATTTAGGGCTTTATAGGTGATGACCTGTACCTTGAATTAGGATTGGAAGATAAACAGCAGCCAATTGAGCTGCTTAAACAAGTGGGTTGACTGCTCCTTGTAATTCGCCCCCATCATTAATCTGGCTGCTGAACACTGAACCAGTTGAAATTTCTGGGCTGTTTCAAGGGTAGCCCCACATGGAGTGCATTGCAATAGTCCAATTTAGAGGTAATGAAGGTGTGGACACCCATGGTCAAATCAGTCTTCACGAGCTATGGTCGCAGCTGGCGCACGAGTTTTAATTGTGTGAAGGCCCTCCCGGCCTCCGCCAACACCTGCGCATCAAGCGTCAACACTACATCCAGGAGGACCCCCAAGCTGTGGACCTGTGACTTCAGGGGGAGTGCAACTCTGTGTGCTCAGATGATCAACTGACCTGGAGGACCTCTGTCTTATTGGAATTAATTTTCAGCTTGTTCATCCTCATCCAGAACGACACAGCAGCCAGACACCGGTCCAGAATCCGAGAAGCTTCCTTGGATTCTGGTGGAAACTAGTAGTAGAGTTGGCACCGTACTCTAAAACTCTGGAATGATGGTTTCTCTGCCTTATCTTCCATTTCCTTTAGCCCCAGCTGTCTGATGCCCCTGTCTTAGACTTTGAGTACACACACAATTCTTTTTTCAGCAACCTCCATTTGAGAATGAATCATAAGAAAGAATAGTTTGAATTCAATCAAAACTCCTTGTGTGAAGCCTGTTGCCCTCAATCAGATTGTTTCATCTGGGAAAGTTTCCCCCGGTAATGAAGCCAGAAGCTATTCCAAAGACATCATAGTCACCAACACTCTTGTCTTGTGCAGCAACATAAGGGTTGCGGGCTCCCCGTGTGAAGAGATTAGACAAAGACCTGGATACATGCACAGAGCAGCTTGGCTGAGGCATCTGCTGAGACATCACATACACTTTGCTGCAGCTACGTTTATAGACTCGGTGCTCTTTTAAGACAGCTTTGAGAAGGGAAGAATAAATTAGCCGACTCTACCAAAGCTGCAGGTTTCCATCTGGGAGTTTCTTTGGTTGGAATGAACACTCTGGATTTAACGCTCTCATATTAGTGCAGCTAGGCAGGAATGCGGCTGGGTTTGTGTATCGAGCAAGCATTAATTAACAATGTAAGATCAGAGACAGCAAAGTCAAGTTCCCTACAGACTGGGTGACTCATCCCCTGTTCTTCTCCTCCACTGACTTTCAGGTACAGCTAGTGCCACTTTGTAGTATATAACTATGTAGATTGGTATGGGGCAACTTTTACCTTGTAAAACTGGGATTTTAGCTGCAAATGGCTAACGCAGCTAGCACATTTGTACTGTGAGAGAGGGGTGGATCAGTTAGCATTTTGTTAGACCTTCATTCGCAAGAGGAATAAAACTGGTTACACATGTTTACAAGCAATGTTCAGCGTTTTTTAAAAAAAGAGCATTCCACCCGTGGGCTAGAGTATAATGCTCCACATACATTAGATCGGCCCTCTCCTTCCTGACTCTTTGAGCAAGCTTTTGGAGCCTCATTGTAACCAGATAAACTCAGTATTGTGAATGAAAATGGAATGACTTAACAATGCAAATGGACATGGATTTAAACCCGGAAGTTATTGATTTTTATAGTTTTAAATTGCTTTTTATATGAATTTTATTATGTGATTTAACCTGTCTTAAATGATGTATTTATGTGTGTTCGGCATCTAATTGTTGCAAGTCTGTACGCCGCCCTGAGTCGCCTTCGGGCTGAAATAAAAGGGCTGGATAAAAGTATGGTAAATAAATAAATAAATACTTTAAGTAAACTTTAAAACACTACTGTAAGGTAGCCCTTTATCGTCCTAAGGAAGATGAGAAATCGAGGCCAATAAATAATAGCTTTCTTGTGGGTACCTGGGGATGCAAAGTACAACGTGAATCAGAGGCTTCCAAGTTTACATCTCTGTCTCCTAGAGAAATAAGACATTGCACACTCCTCCTCCTCCCCCTTCTCCTCCTCCGGAGTTACGAGCAGAGGAATGCTACAGGAAGAATTGCTTCATATTTTCCCACTCAAAATCATCATTCTTCAGCCACTCCATCATAGCCTCCTGAGAGGCAGAGGTACAGCTGAGTGGCAAAGCAACTGCTCTGCATGAAAATTTTGCAGGTTCTATCCCTGTTGTTGGCCTGGGTAAGGTCCCTGCCTGAACCCTTGAAGAGTGATTGCTGCCCAACATGGACCAAGTTTTGGCTTGGTATCATCAATGTCTTACATTCCTTTGATTGTCAGTTTTTTAGAATGAAAGGAAAGCTGTTGTTGCCCTCTTAGATACTATGATGGACTCTTGGGCATATTAGTGGACAACACTACCTTGCACATAAAGTCAGAATACTTGATGCAGTGCAGTAATGTTACAATCTGCAATGCTAATGCACCACACTTTCTCCCTGCTTGTGTTTGGAGAGGGAGTGAGGGGAGGAGAGTTCACAGATAGAGATGGCTTCTGGTTCTGACAAATTTCTGACTGTTCATGGAGCTTGGAGCACAGGGGTAAGAACTTAGAAAATGCCTTTCCAGAAGTACAGAAATTTTACTAAGGGCCCTTCCACACATCACTAAACCCTGGGAGGAACTGGGATATTATATCTCACTTCCTCCCAGGATTTAATCTCCACACCCTCCCACAACACTGGGCATTCCTGCATGAGGTGTGGCTACATGCCCTCCCAGCCACCACCAGCCACCCATTTCCCCCCCTAAAACTTAACTGAGGGGCCTGTTGGTGGTGCAGGCCTCTGTGGAGAGCTCTCTTGAAACTCAAAAATGACCCATCCAGAGGTGAGGGGAGAGGGAGGAATTTCCCACCCCACCCACCCCTCACACACCTACTGATGCATCTTTTTCACAAGCCAGGAGAGTTCGCCGGAGGGTCCTATGCTACCGGCGGGCCCCTCAGGATTGTTTTGGGGGAAAATGGAGGCTGGGAGAGGAGGATTGGGGTGTTATCCCACTTCTTCGTCTCTTTGAGCCCGAAGAACTGGGAAAAATGTGGGGATTAACCCCCAGGACTGCACAAGCAGTCCCAGGAGTCAATCCCCCAGGGCCCAAATTTGGGAAGATCCAAACCTTAGCTTATGCTCCAGATATTTTGAGGTGTTTTATTAATCTGGAGCAAACTGGAAAATCCCAGTATTCTACAAATTGAAGCATCATTTGGACATCTCAGGTAAAACTGAGACAGGTCCTGGGATATGGGCCTATCTGGATGGACCTGAGGAATTTTTCTAAATTACTCTCACCATTAGCACCATGGAATGTGAACCCTTCAGAACAGAAAATGAGCCACTTCCCATGCCAGCTGGTATCTTTGCCTCATTGTGGCCTGCCTCATCATATCACCAGTCACTAACAACTAGCCTGGTGGAAGAAGCCAGCAAAATCCTGGCCAAAGACTGTGGCTCTTTTCAGACATTCTGCCTGAATAGCACAGATGAGCAGGAGGAAGCCTTCTGTGGCATGTACTGCCAGGCCCTCAATATCTTCACATGTGTTATTCCAACATTTAATTCTATGGTTCTTTGCTTTGACACAAATAGAAGTCCTCTTCAATTGCTCTGATCAGTAGTCGCAGGGGAGTAAGAATTTTGTGCAATATTTGCCTAGTATTTTACAACAATGAAAGTCTTTCTGAAATCAGGCTTTTCATGCAATTCTCTTTTCTCCCTCTCCCCAATCATGTTCTTTGCATAAATGTCATAATTTTCATGCATACAACTGTTGCTTCTAGAAACACACTAGATTGTTTGTACAAACATGCTCAGGGGGGGGGGGCGGTCACAAAATCCACTAATTTTGCACACATTCTTGTGTTTATAGAAGTGAGAGTGAATTTGTTTGGATTTTTTTTTTTTGGCAGAAAAATACAATGATGTTTGTGCAAAAAAGAAAAAACCTACACAGAAAAAATTCTTGGAACATCTCAGGATGGGTGAGTTCCAGGCATAAAACAAAGATTTGTATTCCTACCTTTGACATATCTGGTTACTTTATGAAATGGGCTTCCTTGGGTCAGAAGTGATGACTTGTGCTTTGGCAAACATTAGGCATTCAGGATAAATTGTGCCGATGCTCCAGATATTTTTGTAGATAGGTATTGAGGGGGACATGCAGCTTCCTTCATTTGCAACAGGAGAAGAAATAGCCAGATCTAGTCATCAACATTCCATAAACAAAATTGCTTAAGGAGTGATGTTAGGAGCTGAGCTCTGCTAAAATAGAAGCCCTGCCCCATAAATATCAACAAATCTATCAAAATATGAGCATCTCAGGGAAATGGGACGTTGAAGAAGACATGAGCAGGGCTTGTATGCAAGACAGAATTTCATGGCATTTCAGGAGAAGTGCAGAATGTGGTACTCTGCACAAAATCCAGTCTTTTAATAAGCTTTCATTCAGAAACAAGTTTCTAGTCTTTTTGGTTTCAAAACCAAGTTTGAAGCTGTGTGGGCAATCCCTGCAGAAATTGTAATAGACTGATACATAACTAGATAAAATGGTTATTCTTCAGAAAGGTGGGCTTCATAGCCTTTTCTAGTCCTCCCACCCCTGGAGCTAACAACACAATATGAGTAAACTGCACAAAAATAATACAAAAAAGGAAATCAAATGAATTATGCAAAATGTCATAATTTCTGTAAATTTGAATAATTTATGCAGGTAGCAGAATCCAGCTTTTTTGTATAAGGAATTTATGTTTCTACTAGACGTGAGATGTTTTAGTGCACACTGTCCTAGGAATGAGTCGATATTTCCATACCACTCTATTGCCTTAGCCTATTACCCAAAATCCAGGACATGCGAGTATGGAGAAGAGCAAACCACTGACCACCTGCTGCAATACATCCTGAGCCCTGCCAAATGCACAATGGAGGACCTTCTTGCAGCAACACCAGAGGCACTCCAAGTGGCCAGATACTGGTCAAAGGACATTTAACCAACTACCAAACTTGCAAATTTTGTGTTTTGTCTGTTTGTTTGTTTTGTTCTGTTAGAAATGTAATACAATTGACTAGTTGCCCTGACACGATAAATAAATAAATAAATTACCCAAAATGGTGGCTGACTGTTTCAGCCAAGAAACAACTGTAAACCACACACATTTCTATAAAAATCTGCATCTCTATCCGTGCCGTTAACACCCAGAATTCCCCAAACCCCAAGAAAACCTTTAAAACTAGTTGTTTTGGGAAATATTGTTCTTAGGGTGCCTCTGTGGCAGGCTCAGGGAGGGGAATGCCCCCCATCCACATTGTAGTTGCCCATCCCTCTCAAATAGAAAAGACTTCAAGAAGAAGAGCAAAGCCACAGTTGTTCCTCAACACCACTTTTCAGTAATGTCTCTCCTAAATGGACTGGAATCCTTGAAAAACTGCATTCAGACCTAAAAACATTGTGATTCTAATATAAATGCTCACAGTCAGTGCTGTCAAAAGACAGATTCTTTTCATCTGCATCTGAAAGTCAGTCCTTGGCAATGAGGAAGTCATTGAATTAAGCTGCCGGAGGCTATACCCTACATGCCTGCACCAGTGTTTTTGAGCTTTTATTGCAAAGGGGCAGGGACTTGGGACTTTTGTTATCCCATCTACCTCAATGTGTTCCAACAGCTGCTCTGTTGTTCTGTCTTTCCTCTCTCCTTTCAATTGGCTGGTATGAGAGGAAGAGGTAGGACCCCATTACTGGCAGGCATGGCGAGAGACTGGGAGCCATGTGGTGTTTGCTTGGCTGCCATGGCAGCAGAAGGAAGAACAGCGGCGTGCTCCGTTTCTCTTCCTCTCTCGGCTCCTCCAGTTTTGTCAGCCCACCCAGAGCTCATTCAGGCAGCAGGGAGCCCTTAGTTAGCAGCAGGTGAGGGGGAGGAAGGAAGGAAATGTGTACTTGGGCTTCTGACTTCACAATTCACTTCACCACCACCACTGCTCTTTCCCGTACAAACAGATATTTTTGAAGACAAATCACCTTAAAGGCTGAAGATTGGATAAGGAGCATCTCCAGAACCAGTTGTGAGATTTCGCACATGTCACTGTCTGAAAACAAAATAATCCTGACAGTATAGTTCAGGGAAAAACATAAATGGTTTGGGGAGCATTGAACAATGGTTCCTGGTTTTAGGAGCAAATATTTTCTCCCTCTTCTTTGCTCATTGCTGTCTCTAGCAGGAGTTCTTGGATGTGCTTGCACTCCCATGGAGTTGGATGAGTGTGTTTGTGTGTCTCATTATCACCATCAAATTCTTTTTTCAAAAGCTAGTTTTTCCCCAAAATATTCAGAACTGTTATTTTTGTGCAAACTCTGCTCCATTGTTTTCTGGACATTTTATGCCATTTTGTTACCGT
The DNA here is from genome assembly GCF_025583915.1 of Anolis sagrei ordinatus. NCBI lineage: Eukaryota > Metazoa > Chordata > Lepidosauria > Squamata > Anolidae > Anolis > Anolis sagrei. Next base: position 117,312,944 of record NW_026847438.1, read on the forward strand.
ACAGTATGGATAGGACTACTGTAATGAAGTGATACTTCTGTGCCTGGTCTTTCCACTCAAATATCAGAATGTCTTGCAAGACAATGTTTTACACAATTTCATGACACCTCTGGGGTGTTGAAAGTCCTGGAGCTCTTAGTTTGGAAAAAGAAAACTGCAAGAGAAATTGATATATATGATAGTGTGAATCTATTTGAGGGTTTATTAGATCCTGAACATATTTACAACATCGTCCTTTTTCATTTATAATCCGAGGTAAGCCCCATTCAGTTCCAAAGGAATTACTCTCAAACAAGCATGTTTTTGTTGCTGCTGTTCTTCATTACCATCGGCTTATCATAACCATATAAATGAGAGAACTCCCCGTCATCAACAACCTTTCAAATTTAGGGCTGTGGTTTCCTTGATCAAATCTATTCACCTTTAATAGGGTCTTATTCTTTTACTTACTACCCTCCACCTTATCAAATATTATTTCCTTTTCTAATGAATGCTGTCATCTCATGATATGTTTTACACCTTCATCAGATGGAGCTTACATTGATTGCGTATGCCGGTTCAGCAATACTTTGCCCTGGAGGCTGCCAGCTCCCATTACATTACATAGATGAACTTCCGGCAGTACTCTTTTGGGGGAATTATCATGGAATCAACATATGCCACCATGGAAGTAACACGAGACGCTTTCCATGTTGCACCAGCAACAAAGGGGGGAAACTGGGCAGTCAATGCTTCCCTTCATGGGATGGGGACTTGAGTGAATCAGGTGGTGTGGGGCATGGGGTGATGGGATCCCCACCAACATATGCCACCATGGAAGCAACACGGGATGCTTCCCATGTTGCACCAGCAACAATGGGGGGAAACCGGGCAGGCAATGCTTCCCTTCGTCGGATGGGGACTTGAGTGAATCAGGTGGTGTGGGGCATGGGGTGATGGGTTCCCCTCACCCCCAGATGGGCACCACTGGATGTGCCATGATGCATGGCAATTCCAGCAGCCCATCTGATGAGGTCGTAAAAGTACAATAGCCTCAGAAGAGCAATACGGGTTTTTAAAGAGAGTTCAGACTTTGCTCTTGGGTCTATTTATTATGCAAAAGGACTTTTTTGGGGTGTAACTTAAAGGACTAATTTTTGTGTGCGATTCAACCACTGCTGCTCTGTGAAGTCTGGCTATTATGATGTGTTTTTACATGGATTCAAGCCTCACAACCTGGGTCAATGTGGACATGAATATATCTTCCAGAATATATTCAGCGTGGTATTATTACACAATAAATAAAAGATGACTAAAAAGCACATAGGAATGTAAATTCTCTTATTGCATGCAAGAACACAAAATTTTACACATCTTCTCCTCACTATAGGAAAATGATCAAAAACTGCACATTTTTGAAAACTAATTGCAGTTCAGGACAAATAGCGTTCAAAAATTGCAATTTTTTGCATAAAACAGCATTTTTGTGCAGAACTTTTACTAAATGTAAACATATTTAAATTTCATTGAATCATAGAATAATAGAGTTGGAGGAGACTACATGGGCCAGGTAATCCAACCACCTCCCATTTGAAAAACTAGATATTACTGAATTGTGATGAATGTGTAATTGATGGTCATCTTTTTGTTTGGAATATTTTCCTTTAGGACTGCTAAAATAAGAAGAAATATTAAGTATGTGTAATTTCTCATTTACACAGGCTTAAAAGAAATGACTGCAACCAGGAAATCAGGAGACGCTTACTTCTTGGGAGGAGAGCAACATCCAATTGAGATAAAATAGTGAAGAGTAGAGTCATCACACTGGCAACCAAGATCCGCATAGTTAAAGCAATGGTATTCCCTGTAGCCACCTATGGATGTGACCATAGGGAAGGCTGAGCGAAGGAAGATAGATGCTTTTGAACTGTGGTGCTGGAGGAAAGTTCTGAGAGTGCCTTGGACCGCCAGAAGATCCAACCAGTCCATACTTCAGGAAATAAAGCCCGACTGTTCACTGGAGGGAAGGATAGTAGCGGCAAAGATGAAGTACTTTTGCCACATCATGAGAAGAAAGGAAAGCTTAGAGAAAACAATGATGCTGGGGGAAATGGAAGGAAAAAGGAAGAGGGGCCAACCAAGGGCAAGATGGATGGATGGTATCCATGAAGTGACTGGATTGACCTTGAAGGAGTTGGGGGTGGTGATGGCCGACAGGAAGCTCTGGCGTGGACTGGTCCATGAGGCCATGAAGAGTCGGAAATGACTGGACAAATGAACAACAATAAAAGAAATGAGTCTAAAGCTTAGGATGCAATTGTACTTTATGGCTTTCAGAATAGACTCATTTGCACCTTGTCAAACCATGTATTGCTGAAGGATTTCAGGGCTGAAATCACTGGGCTGCTGTGGGTTTTCCGGGGTATATAGCCATGTCCCAAAAGCATTCTCTCCTGATATCAGGAGAAAATGCTTCTGGAACATGACCATACACAGAGGCGGCCCTAGGTAATTTTCAATGGAAAGCAAATAGTATTTTGGCACCCCCCCCCCCCAACCAATCGCTGATATATATTTTCTGTTTGTCGTGGGAGTTCTGTGTGCCATATTTGGTTCAATTCCGTCATTGGTGGAGTTCAGAATGCTCTTTGATTGTAGGTGAACTATACATCCCAGTAACTACAACTCACATATGTCAAGGTCTGTTTCCCCCAAGAGTGCCTCAAGAGCGCCCCTGGGCAAAATCAACTATACTCCAAATGCTTACTTTGCGTAATGGGTTGAGCCGCCCCTGGCCATACAGCCCAGAAAACCCGTAGAAACCCATGTATATCTCTCTTCAAACCCTGAAAGCATCCCATAAAATAATGACTTTTGATTGTTTGTATCATACTTGGATGAATACTATAATACCTAATGTATCACATAAAGGTGTATCTGGACACACATGCTTGCATACACCTACTACAGCATCATGTGAAAAATTGCAGATAAGTCACCCTTAACCCAAATTCAGGGGGCTTTGTTTTCCCCAGTATCCTGTCCCTGTCCCCTGTTTTATTTTACCATACACACTACCAAAATAAATAAAAGATTGTATATAAGAATCAGAAAGATGACAGCCATCAATTTGCATGGCAGGCTAAAATATTTTATAATGAAATAGAAGATATTTTATATAAAGTACATGTAAAAGATTTTATTTAAAAGTTTCTAGATAAAGGGATTTTATATATCAATATAAAATATGAGTGCTTCAGCATAAAATGCCAGTTATAGTCATAAATAATTTATGACTGAAGCCAGCCTTTCATGCTGAAACATGTCATGTTTTAAATTTTCATATAAAATATTTCATAGTTTTGTATAAAACATTTCAAACCTGATGTGCAAATTGATGGTCATCTTTTTGTTTAGAATACTGTTAAGTGAGTGTATTTTTTTCCACTTACACAGACTTAAAAGAAATGAATCTAAAACTTAGGAAGCACTGGTTTTTCAGAGCTTGCAGAACATGCTCGTTTGTGCCTTGCCAAACCATGCATATCTCTCTTCAAACCCTGAATGCATCCCCCAAAGCATGACTCTTAATGGTTCCTTTTATACTTGGAAGAATAGCATAACATATGATTTAACACTTAGAATCATAGGAGGAGCCCCCGGTGGTGCAGTGGGTTAAATCCTTGTGCCGGCAGGACTGAAGACCAACAGGTCACAGGTTCAAATCTGGGGAAAGCATGGATGAGCTCCTTCTGTCAGCTCCATCTCCCCATGCGGGGACATGAGAGAAGCCTCCCACAAGGATGGTAAAACATCAAAACTTTTGGGCGTCCCCTGGGCAACGTCCTTGCAGACGACCAATTCTCTCACACCAGAAGCAACTTGCGGTTTCTCAAGTTGCTCCTGACACACACAAAAAAACCAAATCATAGAATCATAGAGTTGGAAGAGATCTCGTGAGTCATCCAGTCCAACCCTCTGCCATGAAGCAGAAGAATCACATTCAAAGCATCCCCAACAGATGGCCATCCAGCCTCTGTCTGAGCACATATGCTTGCATACACTGGAGCATCTGGTTAAAAATTATATTTAATTAATCCTGACTTGGAGTCTCATGAAAAAGCAACAAATGTGTAGATGTTTAATGTATTACTGTTATACTTCCCTTTACAGAATGGAAAGGAACTTACAGAATCTTTGACCTGACATTCTTTGATGTGAGAGTGCTATTGGTTAGTTCATTTTCTCCTGTTTCCACAATAACTGGAAACAGGACAAAATGAACTAATGAACTATATGTATATGGCATTCTTTTTTTTTTCCTAATAAGGTTTTTTAAATAATATTTTTCTACACCTTCTTTTTCTTCAGCGTTTGTCATGCTTGATGGCGGGGTCTGCTTCACTGGTTTGTTGGCTCCATTTCACCCACTTGTGCACCTGATCAGGCTGTTGTTTCCCATAAATCCACAGTTACTGTAGCTTTTATGCAGGATCCTTGGGCAACAACCATGTGATGTGACATTGATGGTCTCTCATCAGCCAGCCTGTCACATAGGTCTGTCGCTGGAGTGTCTGGATTCAGTTCAAACCAGGCATGTAGCTGGGGGGGGGGGGGCTTGAGGGGCTTCAGCCCCCCTCCCAAAATTCTCATGGTGGTCCGCAAGAAGGCCTTACTGGTACATTATTTAAACTGTTATGCTTATTCATATCATGATCTGATCACCATGCTCAATATATCCCACATGCACGGGGGTATTGGAGTAACGATACAAAAGGTTTGCTAGGGTAGACCCTCTTTCACTCAGACTCAGCCCCCCCCAAATCAAATTCAACTCCCCCCAAATCAAAATCCTGGCTATGGGCCTGCAACCCGACAGTTGTTGAGGAGTTTCCAGTGGCACCAACATGGAGGAACCGCCTTGCAACCAAATAAAATATAATGTCTTATATTTTTAATAATACATACATTTTTGTATTATAATGATTTTGTGTGTCATTTTTACCAGTGCATTGATTGTTGAGTGCACTTTCACCTAACCTGTATATTTCTGTGTGGATTTCTTGACTGGAAATATAATGGGGCTTCAATTTTCATATTGGATTAGAACAGGGTTTTTCTACTTGGGACATCCTTTCTTCATTGAAACATTTTCCCGCACACTGATATATTGGTATATAAAGAAGGTATAAAACTTAAATATTTACTGATAATAAATCAGCATTTGCAAGACTTGTTAAACAAGCTGGTTTTCCTTTCTATGAAGCATGGCTGAAGCATCTTCTGCATACCACTATTCCACCGTATAGATATTGACAAGCTGAAAGATGTCTAGAGGAGGGCAACTAAAATGATCAAATATCTGGAGACCATGAATCCCTATGAGAAGCAACTTAAAGAGCTAGGGATGTTTGAACAGCATAAGAAAAGGTTGAGAAAAGATATGATCTTAATGTTTAAATATCTGAAAGGCCGTCATAAGGAAAAGGGAGCTGGCTTGTTTTCTGCTGCCCTGGAGACTAGGACTTAAAGCAATGGGTTCAAACTACAGAAAAGAATATGCTACTTGAACATTAGGAAAAACTTCCTGTTTGTAAGAGCTGTTCAACAGTGGAACTCTCTGCCTCAGAGTGTAGTGGAAGCTCCTTCCTTGGATTCTTTTAATGGATGAAAAACATTGAGGCTATGCCCCATGCAACTGTCTTAGGTCAAAACCTAACATTTCAATGTTAATAATATATTTTAAAAGATGGTCTTCTGTCAGGGGTGCTTTGACTGTGCTTCTCTTGCATGGCAGGGGGTTGGACTAGATAGCCCACACAGTCTCTTCCAACACTTTTATTGTATGATTCTACATGTTGTTGCTAACAGATTTGTGTAAAGGGGTGGCATTCAGAAACCTTTCACTGCTGACAGATTTTTCATGACTCCAACATTGAGTTAAGGGGACCCTACTTGTTTAAGATCCCACAGCAATGGTTTAGAACATATGACCCCCTTCATCTTTAAGTATCACCTAGGGTTCAAATGGCATCATGTATTCCCAGGACCTTGCCCCTGGTCAAATGCAATTACATTTGCTTTCAACTGGTTTTAGAAGGCTTGTGATACTAGAGCAGAGGGAACCCTGATTCAATGAGATCTTAGTCACCACAATGTCCAGAGAACTGACCTTTCCTGTCAGGTTCAGAGAGGTGAGAAGGGAAAGATGCAGACTTTCAAGTAGCTGATCTAAACCTTCAAGATGAAGGAGTTGAAAGGTTTATTTATTTATTTACAACATTTATATGCTGCCCTTCACACCCCAAAGGGGACTCAGAGCGGCTTACAAGATATATATACATACAATATACTATATTATTAGCATAGCACAATATCAGTGTTATATATTACTGTATTGTACTATACCATTATATTGTAATATTATTACTAATGTTACATGTAATATAAAATATATAATTATAATATCATATTATTATAGTAGTAATAGTATATTGGATTGCAGTATAATATTAAAATATATGTATATGCAATATATTATATTATATTATATTATATTATATTGTTAGCATAGCACAGGAGACAAGGTGGAACTGTCTTCTGGCCCTCCTCTCCCTTTACTCTGGCCCAGAGCAGTAGTTGATACTGGGGGGAGGGACCCCAACTGATGACATAGGCAGGAGACAAGGTGGAATTGTCCCCTGGCCACCTCTCTCTTTACTCTGGCCCAGAGCAGCAGTTGATACTGGGGGGAGGGACCCCAACTGATGACATAGGCAGGAAACAAGGTGGAACTGTCCCCTGTCCCCCCTCTCTTCACTCTGGCCCAGAGCAACAGTTCGTACTGACGGGAGGGGCCCCCAACTGATGACATAGGCAGGAGACAAGGCGGAACTGTCCCCTGGCCCCCTCTCTCTTCAGTCTGGCCCAGAGCAGCAGTTGCTGCTGGGGGGGGGCAACTGATGATATAGGCAGGAGACAAAATGGAACTGTCCCCTGCCCCCCTCTCTTTACTCTGGCCCAGAGCAGCAGTTGGTGCTGGGGGAGGGACCCCAACTGATGACATAGGAAGGAGACAAGGTGGAACCGTCCCCTGGCCCCCTCTCTCTTCACTCTGGCCCAGAGCAGCAGTTGGGGGAAAAGGTTTTCCTAAGAAACCGACCAACTACAAGGCACATTGAAATAGACATCATTTGAAGAACAGGATTGAAAGCTTATAGCTGATAAATCAATCTAAAATGTATTGCTTGATTCCTTCACACACATATATGCTGAAACACGCTAATACGGTTAACTCTTTGAATTATGGCTAATATGGTTAACTCTATCCTCATACCTTGAGTATTCTTGGAAATAATGGTGGTGCTAGAAGCTAGTGCTCCCCCCCCCCCTTACAATACATTTTAAGACATGCTATCTCCTCGACTTAATTTTAAAAATCAGGAAGGCTGGGGGACCTGGCAGGCACCAAGGGAGATCTGCATGAGTACAGTGATGCTAATGAATACCATGTTTGGGGCCTCAGGCTTCTATTCATCGGGGTGGCATATATGTGATTGATTTTGTCTGCAAGATATATAACAAATTGGTCACAGTGGCCACCTAAAGGCTCACTCATCTGTCTCCTTGAATTATATTACACCAGACTTTACAACACTAAAAAAAGCAGCATGGACTGATGTCAAGCAGACACGGTGGTTGTTATTGTTGTGTGTCTTTAAGTTGTTTCTGATTTATGGCAGTTAGGCTAACCTATCAGGTGGTTTTCTTAACAGAATTTGTCCAGAAGGAGTTTTCCATGGCTTTCCTCTGAACTGAGTGTGACTTGCCCAAGGTCACCCAATTAGCTTCCACGGCCAAGCAAGGTTTGAACTCTCAACTCTAGAGTTACAGTTCAGTGCCGAAGCCTCAATATCACACTGGCTCACTAGATATTGTGGTAATGTTGGTGAAATGTGCTACTTTCTGATCATACCACAATATTTGTCCTAAGATTGACTTCAATGTGATCAAACCTAAGACATTTTTCCACCCTCTGCTTGAGATATTAACCCGATTATTTCGTTACGATACATTCTTCAGTATATCAAAGAGTTGAATGTGTTCCTCAGTTGGTGTGAGATGTAGGGGCAATTGTATAGGCAGCCACAGTGATATTTCATTCCAGAGAAGAACTGGAGCTTTGACAGATCCCATAAGAATATCAGATCTAGAAGATCTAAAAGTTCCTGGGACTCCATCCCTAAAAAGGTTAGGAAAGGACGATGAATATCATAGTGGCTATCAAGTTCTGAGCTGTCCTAGATCAGGTGGTTTTGGCATTAATCTCCTAAAACCATCTTCAACACCTATAAGAATACTTTGGCAGTTCAGGCACTGAGGGCTCTGCTACAAAGCCATATAACCCAGAATATCAAGGCAAAAAATCCCACAATATCTGCTTTGAACAGGGTTATCTGAGTCCACAGTGCCATATATTCCAGTTCAAAGCAGATATTGTGGGATGTTCTGCCTTTATATTCTGTGTTATATGGCTGTGTGACAGGGCCCTGAGATTTTTGGTCAGTGTTGTATATAGTACACAAATTCCCAGCTCTCTCTAGAGCATACAGCACACGTGATAGACACTCAAAACTGGCTGACCATTGGACAGAATATCTTGAAAGAAACAGAAGCAAAACTGACCACTGGTAGTCCACCTACCCTACAGTGCTAATGCTTTAGGTAGAAACATGATGGATCAAACCCAATTTTTTTGTGATATAAGCCAAGTCACTTCACTTGTGCCTTGGTGGTCACAGCAGGTTTTTGGTTCACTGTAGTTTCATCAGGAACTAGATGCCTCTGAGCACTGGCACTCAACAACCCATTATTGCTGTTATTTGAGACCAGATTGGACTCCAGATGGTTTGGCAATTGTTCCCTGAAGCATCTAGACTTGGAATACACCCAAAATCTAGGAAAAGAACCCAGATTTGGTGGTGTTTTCAAATGAAATGTGCAAGGTAGCCATGCTTCAAGTGAAATGTGCAAGGTAGCCATGAACTCACAACTCCATAAATACAGAAATGTCTATTGGTATGTCCCAGACAGCCAATATGTGTACCTATCACTGTGTAGAAAAATGCATAAAAACACAGAATAAAAGTGCACAAAAGTTTACAACATAAATACAGATACATTTATAGAAATATTTTTATTAACTTTGGTGTAGATTAGTATTGTCAGAAAGAAGGCTAGAAATAGAAGAGATGCTGTCTGGAGCCTAGTGTAACAAGATTAGTGGGCAAGGGGCCTCAAATTCATACTAGTTCTAATTATATATCTAAAATGTTTTAAGTGTATACATGAAATACAGGTTGAACATCCTTTATCCAGAATTCAAAAATCCAAAATACTCCAAAATCCAAAATTGCCCACATGCCAGCTGAGATAATGGCAGCATTGCTTTCTGATAGTTCAAGATATACAAATTTTGTTTCATGCATAAAGTTAGTGAAACTATTTGCTATAATATTGCCTTTACTTTGAGAATAAGAGAGAGAGAGAGAGAGAGAGAGAGAGAGAGAGAGAGATTTGTTTGTTTATTTATCATTTATTTATTTATTTACAGCATTTATATTCCACCCTTCTCACCCTGTATGGGACTCAGGGCATATTACAATTCACATATACATAGCAAACATTCAGTGCCATAGACACACAACATATATGGACAAACAAGTTTAAACTTGGATCCCATCTCCAAGAAATCCCATCATGTATATAGTAAAGGTAAAGGTTTTCCCCTGACATGAAGTCCAGTCATGTCTGACTCTGGGAATTGGTGCTCATCTCCAATTCTAAGCCGAAGAGCTGGCGTTGTCCGTAGACACCTCCAAGGTCATAATAATAATAATAATAATAATAATAATAATAATAATAATAATAAACCTTTATTTGTACCCCGCTACCATCTCCCAAAGGACTCGGTGCGGCTTACATGAGGCCGAGCCCAAATACAATAGTAAAAARAATAACAACAACAACAAAATAACTWWAAAAAATAAAAAAACAAAGCAATACATTAACAACACACAATGACGCAATTAAAATCAAGGGCAGGGCCAAATGTAATAATTAAAATTAAAAAGTGCTGGGCGTGACCAGGTGGAGTGTTTGGAGGGGGATGGGCATGCAGATATCCTAGATCTCTGATAAAGTGCGTTGGGACATAATGCTAGGAGTTTCCTTATTCTGGGAAGGCACACTGGAACAACCACATTTTCAAGCTCCTCCTAAAGATTACTAGTGACGGGGCATGCCTGATGTCCTAAGGGAGAGAGTTCCAGAGTCGAGGGGCCACCACCGAGAAAGCCCTATCCCTCGTCCCCACCAATCGCGCTTGCGATGCAGGTGGGATCGTGAGCAGGGCCTCTCCAGATGAACAAAGAGATCGCGTGGGTTCATACACAGAGATGCGGTCACGCAGGTAGGCGGGTCCCAAACCGTTTAGGGCTTTGTAGGTAAGCACCTGCACCTTGAATTGGGACCGGAAAATGAATGGCAGCCAGTGGAGCTCCTTAAACAGGAGTCATGTGGCCAGCATGACTGCATGGAGGGCCATTGCCCTCCCGCCAGAGCGGTACCTATTGATCTACTCACACTTGCATATTTTCAAACTGCGAGGTTGGCAGAAGCTGGGGCTGACAGCGGAAGCTCATGCCGCTCCCCGGATTCGAACCTGTGACCTTTCAGTCAACAAGCTCAGCAACTCAGCGCTTTAACCCACTGTACCACCGGGGGCTCCTCGGTGTATTACGTACATACATACATGCAAATGCCAAAAATCCAAAACACTTCTAGTCCTAAACCTTTTAGATAAGGGATACTTTATTTATTTATACAGTTTGAATAATTGGAGACAAACTTCAATTTGAAAGAATACATTTTATAGACATATGCCCATTGACAAGTTAGGATTATTTTCATCTCCTACGAAAGATGCACTTTTAGCAAAACTTCATTTGGCACCCTTTGTATGAGAAATGGTCTAAGACATGAGTCACATAAGACCAAAGATAGGTATGTGAGGAGAGGAACAATATTATCACTAGTTGAATGCAAAAGCTTTGGGAAAAGATATGAGGGGGAACAGAATGGTATCATATATAGGAAAGAAAAACTATGGAGTTAGAGATGAGCCTGATGCAAGATATAAAATCAAAGGGACTCTACAGAAGCTCTGAAGATGGTGGCTTCTTTGATAATGTGGGTTTTTATGAAACACAATGCAATTAATTCTGCCCTTATTAATAACTGCATAATGCCACAGCTACTCCCCCGTTGATCTATGTAAACAGAGCAATAACCACCTGGCATTTATTGTACTATAATAAGGTGCTTGCTCAGTGTACTGGAGCAGGGCTAGGAAAGAACAAGCTTGCCAGGCAGATCTAAATCTACAAGGCTAACAAGCTGGATAAAAATACCTCTCCTGGCTTCATCATGACAGCTCCAGGATTCCGCCGTATTCATTAATGCAAGGTCCCTAATGGCTTAATTGAAATTTTCTGCAGTCGGAGCCTTGAGCTTGGAAACACTTTTCAGAAATTAGCTCACTATTCAGCATACAGAAAGATCACTTCAATATATTTTTCTTTACTAACATGGTTTAATATGCTTTAAATGCAGATCTCTGCACCACACCACGGATAAAATACAGACAAATAAACAGATGACTAAGACTGGACAGATCTGCAAGCTTCAACTTTGCTCAGGTTCCCATTTCCTCCCTACCAGATTTTTTTCCGGCTCTGGCTCTAGGCCAAATTGTGATTTATTTATACTCCATACTAAAACTTATATGTATTCCCAGGTGTATACATATACATGTACATATTTTAGCTTGCTTTTCGGAAATGTGTGTGTGTGTTTTTTTATGGCGTTCTGAAATGTACACATTTTGTGAGCAGCTTCCCCCACCAATTAAAGACATATTGTGCACGTTTCCCCAATACAGGCATATTTATGCTTCCTTTCACATGTCTCTTTTCTGCATAGCTTTTCAAAATTCTGAATGCTGACTTTAGAGATGTGTTGATTTGACATCTAGGTGCAGTCTTGTTCTTACACCTACACAATACACAGTCTCCTCTTTGTCTGAGAGAGAGAGAGAGTGAGAGAGTGAGAGAATGAGAGAGAGAGAGAGAGAGCTTGAACAAAAAATAATCTTCATGGGATATATAAGATTGTCCAAACTGGTGTCTGGACCCCCCCCCCCCCCGATCAGAAAATATGGTTTTTGTATGAAGTGGGTGTTGATCAGTGGAATAACTTTCTATAGTGAGTCAGAACTGGTAGAGCTTGTTTATTAAGCTTCAAAGCCTCTGAAGTGATAGATACCCCAGGTATGATTTTCCATACTATGGTCCCTCAAGAACGACAACTCTCAGAGTTCCTTATCTAGTTGCTTATTTACCTATCTGAAAGTAAATACACCTCACATTTCTATACAATTGAAAGCTTACAACAGGTTATAGTAATGTGCATGCATGCACACACTCATGAATATGTATTAGGACTTCCAAATGTCAGAGTTTGGGTTTGTGTCTCAGAGCCTAGATCCTCTCCCATGAATTTCAGGACAGTAGAGAGGATTCTCAAAGCCGTAACCTTGATTTTTTTATTCTTGCTGTGTGTTGCTGGCACCTGCTGTTGCAAGCAGCTTCAGACCAAACATTATAGGCTTTCAGGGACATTTGCCAAGCATCTCCTCCCTCTCTCCTGCCTCAAAGTTTCTCAGACCATAGCTGGTACCAGGACTCAGTAACGGGAGGCAGACAAAGCCAGGAAATATTAAGCTGTCTCAATATTCTTTGCCTTGGAAATTGTGGAATGTGGTACTATAGGATTATGCTTTGTGGCATTCTCGGACACATTCTTTTTCATTTCCCCCATGTGCATTATCATAGCCTAAATAGTTGAAGCCACAGCACAATTTCTTTTTTGTTTTGTTTTGAGATGCACATGTGTTGCACCATCTTTTGCAAAGTGCCTGGTATAAATGTATAAGCACCTGATCAGTGTTTTCGTTTGTGATTGACTTCTCTCTCCCCCCCCCCCCACTTGTTTTCTCTCTGACATGCATCCACATTTCCTTGCGAAAGTTTTCTCCAACCCTTTCTCTACATGCCTATATGTGCCTATGTTTCTGTCCGTTGCTGTCTATTTCGGGTCCTTCACTACAAAGCTTGTAAACTTTGATTTCCAATCACTGAAAGATTTTATCTTTTCTTTAAAAAAATGTTTATTGGAAACCATGACTGCAACTGTTGCTTAATGATAACACCACAGTCCACCCACCCCATTACATCATTGGGGGCCAGCCCTGAGTTTCAATTTTGGCACTGAAATATCAGAGTCTTGAGAAGCTTCTGTACTCATAGCCCTAATACACTCACGTATGCACAGACCTCAGACATATACAAGACAATGATATTTACTTCCCTGACTGATTGGTGAGGCCACAGTATATCTCCTTTGTGCCAGGTAGCAGGGGCAACTGGGAGATTTCTTATTGTTGAATGGCAAATCTTCTCTCCTTTTTTACAGCAACTTCTCCCACAGCTGCTCCAGGTTGTATAGGAACTCTTCTGGTAACATAGTCCAGCACTTGGATAGCTCCCATTCAACCCAAAGCAGATGTAAAAGCAGCAACTATAAAACAAAGTAGGGATTTTCTGCATTGAGGCAAATGATCCATAATTTGCCCTTGCCTGAAACAAAAGAGGCACCATTATTTTGCCATTTAATGGATAGATTGGTCTCCTGCTTACAATTGTTATGACTGCCATCATTAGGCTTGATCTGAGTCCATCAGACATTGACATTTTCCCATCCAAGTCTCAAGGACCTACAGCAGTGGTTCTCAACCTGTGGGTCTCCAGATGTTTTGGCCTTCAGTTCCCAAAAATCCTAACAGCTGGTAAACTGGCTAGGATTTCTGGGAGTTGTAGTCCCAAATTGTTATGTATGCATATGTTTTATGTTAATATGATGCTATTGTTTATTGTTTGCATCTTTGGTTTGTGTTTTGGTTTTTCTTTATTGTAATTGTTGTTTGGGCTTGGCCTCATGTAAGCTGCTCCGAGTCCCCATCGGGGAGATGGTGGTGGGGTATAAATAAAGATTATTATTATTATTATTATTATTATTATTATTATTATTATTTGGCCCATGCGCCCTGAGTTTGACACATGTGATCTAGGGTAATCCAATGTCCACAAGTTAAAAGAATCCATCACTGGCCAGAAGCAACTCACCAGCAGAGCCATGCTGGTGGCCACTTCTAGTGACCACATGATTGGGTGCCCTGGCGTAACATCAGTAGAAGCAATATTGCCAGCAAGGCTCTGTGAGGCAGCTGCTTTTGGCTGGTGATACTTTGGTAGCAGTCTCCTGTAGGAGATGTTCTGGTGCTGATATTCTGTTTGATCATGTGGCCATGTGAACTGTGAAAGAGTACTTCCATGACTATACATGTGTACTCCACATGGTGTATCTGAGGAATCCTTGGAGCACAGTAATTCAGAGTATTTTGCCTGGTATAGATGAGGTGACAAAGGAGACCCAGGCTTCTTCCCTGGTTTCCTGGTACAATAGTAGGTATAAATGAACATGTGACCCAAATACCTTGCTTCCGATTGAGTCTGGTTGAAAGACAGTGTGCAGCTGACAGGACTACACCTTATCTTTTAAATAAATTAGAAAGACTATTTCAAGATATTTGGGGTGAACAAAGGTGGCCCATGCAGCTTCTCCATCAAGAAGTACTAGAGTGTACCAGCACTTTCTGCCTGTGCTTATAGGAGTTAGAATGAGGCAGGCCTCACCTGCTAGTTTCAGAAGATATCAGAGGACTCAGGGCTTTACCTACATGACCTTATCTTGCCTGCTGTGACTTGTACAGACTTTATGTGTCTTGATTCACATCCTTCAGACACTATCAGCTTCAATGTATTGTCGAAGGCTTTCATGGCCAGAATTACTGGGTTGTTGTAGGTTTTTCGGGCTATATGGCCATGTTCTAGAACAGTGTTTCTCAACCTGGGGGTCGGGACCCCTGGAGGGGTCGCGAGGGGGTGTCAGAGGGGTCACCAAAGACCACTAGAAAACACAGTATTTTCTGTTGGTCATGGAGGTTCTGTGTGGGAAGTTTGGCACAATTCAATCGTTGGTAGGGTTCAAAATGCTCTTTGGTTGTAGGTGAACTATAAACCCCAGCAACTACAACTCCCAAATGTCAAGGTCTATTTTCTCCAAACTCCACCAGTGATTACATTTGGGCATATTGAGAATTCGTGCCAAGTTTGGTTCAGATCCATCATTGTTTGAGCCCACAGTGCTCTCTGAATGTAGGTGAACTACAACTCCCAAAACTCAGGGTCAGTGCCCACCAAACCCTTCCAGTATTTTCTGTTGGTCATGGAAGTTCTGTGTGCCAAGTTTGATTCAATTCCATCATTAGTGGAGTTCAGAATGCTCTTTGATTGTAGGTGAACTATAAATCCCAGCAATTACAACTCTCACAGGACAAAATCAATACCCTCCCCCAATCCCACCAGTATTCAAATTTGGGTGTATTGGGTATTTGTGCCAAATTTGGTCCATTGTATGAAAATACATCCTGCATATCAGATATTTACATTACTATTCATAACAGCAGCAAAAATGACAGTTATGAAGTAGCAATGAAACTAATTTTATGGTTGGGGGGTCACCATAACGTGAGGAAGTGTATTAAGGGGTCACAGCATTAGGAAGGTTGAGAACCACTGTTCTAGAAACATTCTCTCCTGAAGTTTCGCCTGCATGCATAGGATGAAGATGCTTGCCATAGATGCAGGCAAAATGTCAGAAAAGAATGCTTCTATAATATGGCCATATAACCCAAAAAACCTACAACAGCTCACTATCAGCTTCTCTTGTCATATCCAGATACCCACAAGACAGGGCAGTCTTGATACTCTTTCTGAGATTCATAATTTGGTCCCTTACTTGTGGTTGAGGACAGAGTTTCCAACAGTTCTGCAGTCCCATAGTAATTATAGTTTCAACAGATATCTTAAAAAGTCAAAAATACTTGCAACCCTTGTTCATGTGTTTCTTCCTTGAACAACAGTGAATTCCAAATCAGCAGTGGTATTATGAAAGATGGAAATATTCTCTCTCTGGTTTGTTAATGCAGTGTTTTGAAGTCAAACTCATATCCATTTATCATTTCTCACAGTGACTGACCTATTTATCCTCTGTAGTCCATAATAGAAGGGTATTGTTGATAAACAAAGATATTTACTGAATGAATAGGTGAAATGACTTAAAAGCGCCACACCTGCTTGCTAGGCACTGCCCAGATACCACGACTCCCAGAAAGTCATTTTAGATATGGTGAGTGGTGTGTACCTTGATTTAAAATGCAATAAAATAATAGTCTCCTTCTCTAGCTTCTTCTGTTCTATATGGCACCGTGGATAGCTGTTTTGATTTGTTATCATTTTTACATCTCATCAAATAACTTCTTGATTCACATAATGTGAACCCTTCGACTGAAGGAAATTAATGATGTATTTGATCCGAGCATGAGCACAGCAGGGTAAAGAGATGAAATGTATATGTATAAATAATGCCTCTTGATAAACAAATTGGTCAAGATTGTTATTCAGAAAAAAAGCATGACTGTAAACTCTTTTGAACAAAGCTGGGTGGGGTGGTATTTGTTGCTGTATGCCCTACTTTCTAATAAAAGATATAAATGCCATTTGTCAATCCTACGATTTTGGGAGCTGCTGCTCTTCCTTTTCCAAAGTATTCCGAAGTGCCTGAAAGAAAAGGTATTTAAAACTAGTTTATTTTATCATCATGTGAATTGTGATTATCAACATAGACATGTTCCTTTATCTTCTGCTATTGTCAGGATTTCATTATCTTCACTCTTCTCTCTATTTTTTCCTTCCTCCCCGTCATGCCTCTTTTCAAAGCAGAATTGATTGCAAATAGCAATACTAACATTCAGATTTTGCATTCTTTCTTAACTTTCATCAGCAAGTCTTTGCTCATTTCTGCTAGTAATGTGGTGCCATATGCAGATTTTAGATCAGGGGTCCTAAACTTTTTAAACCGGGGGCCAGTTCACTGTCCCTCAGACCGTTGGAGGGCCGAACTATAGTTTTTTTAAAAAAACAATAAAAAATTCCTATGCACATTGCACATATCTTATTTTGCTGTGTGGAAGGGCCCTTAGAGGGGGTTCTTTCTAGCCCTCTTTAGGCAGTAATTCCAAGAGCAGAGAATGGGAAATCTTCCTATTTCTAGTCTGAACAAAATCTGGCTACCAGTATTAAAAAAAAACACTAAAATTATAACTGTAAATAAAGAACAACACTCAAACACAGGGGAACTCCAGACAAGAAACAATCAGGGCCAGCTAATCACCTCTCAACAAAGGCCAGCCAAGGGAGGGGCACTGTGTGTGTGGGGGGGGCGCTCCTCCTCCACGGGCCAAATAAGTGCCCTTGGCAGGCCGGAAGTGGCCCGCGGGCCATAGTTTGAGGACCCCTGTTTTAGATGGTTGGTGTTTCTTCCTCCAATTTTCACACCTCCTACTTCCATTATACCACTATCTGCATTATATATTCTGCATATAAGTTTATTGCAGTTTGTGAAATGTATTTTGAAATGGGATTTTCATGAATCCATGCCAAACATGTTTAAGAGTTTTCCTAACTATGTGTTTAGCTGTTGCATCATTGGAAAGAAACTTTTCAAAATTAAATGAATAAAAAGTGTTGGTCAATTAATTAGGAGCAAAGATAGACACATCTAATTATACTGTCAATTAAACATGAATATGTGAAAAAAAGATCAATGTTGACAAATTTACAAAAATTAAGGCTCAAAACCAGAAACTGTAATATTATTAATTAATGTGTCCAATATGTTGGTGTAAGTTCTTCTCCTTTTCAAAAAAAAAAATACTTTCATGTAATTTAATCCAAGGTTTTTTATATACTCATTATTTTATTGTTTAGTTTTACTGGCGTGGTTGCTCATAAAATGTTCAAAAACTGAGAATTTTCACTGTCTTCCTTTCTTTTCATTTCATGATCGTTCTTGAAAATAATTTTTGTCACTGGTCATACTGATGCAGACAAAAAGCCTATTTAGACCAACATTCTAGCCACAGAATGACCAGTCAATTGCCTATGGGAATCCCACCAGAAAGACATGAGTGCAGCCGCACACTCTATCGTCTTTTCCCCAACAACAGATACACATAGTTATATACTGTATCTAGTAGGGATGTGTAATACATTAAAATGGTTCAAAAGTGATTACAAAACTTGGGAGTGTTGGCGCTTCCTTTCTAAAGTGTTTATAAAGCATATTTTGTGAAAAGCTCATTACTATAACAAGAGCAACAAAATTGCATTACTATTTTGTTATAATAATTGTGCATAGTTACTAACTGGGGTAAATTCAGGAGCTCCTTTCTCCCTCAAGCTATTGGAGTGAAACTTGCTACAATGGTAGAACACATCTACCACTGTTGGCCCACCAAATTCCAGAATGTTTCATTTATCCATGGATTTTTGGGGATTGGTTTTTATAAACAACATTTTAATAAACAACATTTAAAAAAAACTACAGGAGCTGGGTTGTTGTAGGTTTTTCCGGGCTGTATGGCCATGGTCTGGAGGCATTCTCTCCTGACGTTTCGCCTGCATCTATGGCAAGCATCCTCAGAGGTAGTGAGATGCTTGCCATAGATGCAGGCGAAACATCAGGAGAAAATGCCTCCAGAACATGGCCATACAGCCCGGAAAAACCTACAACAACCCAGTGATTCCGGCCATGAAAGCCTTTGACACTACAGGTGCTGTCTACTTGAATTGTATATACAATGCGCAATATACTTTGGGCAACAATCCCCAGAACTTTCAGCAAGAGTCATACATCTACAGATTTGGGGGGAGAGGGGGGGGGATAAAAAACAATTTATCCCACCAAAATGCAACAAGAGCAATTTCCTTGAATATCCATCTGTCTTTATCACACACAACCATATATCTTCAACTTAGCACAGAATTATACTATTACTTACTTACTTTAGTCCTCTTTGCAGATTCAATCATTTTATTTCTTATTATTAGACTGACTCTAAATGACTGGCTGCAGCAGCCCTCATTAAGCTTTCAGATGCTGAGCATTGCATTCTGGGAAATGTAGTTTAGGGCAGGGCCTTTTGCATTCTCTGCCACAGGGAGCCTCACCTTCCCAAACTACATTTAAGATGGCTGCGTTCTCAGTCTCCCGCCCATTAAATTTAGTCTTTCTCTCAGTGGCAATCAAGCCAAAGAAAAAGGATTGGCTTTTAAAGCACTTCATGTTATATTAGTTTTATAGCAAATGGATCTTTTGGCACCACAGAGCAAAAACAGATATTTGACCTCTCGAATTCGGGAGGCTCCCAAAAAATGGATCAGGGACCCCACCAAAAGCCAGGATACTGAAATGGTCAAGGTTTATCGGATTGCACAAGACTAATGAACAACAAAGGAAATAGAATCATAGAATCATAGAATCAAAGAGTTGGAAGAGACCTCATGGGCCATCCTGTCCAACCCCCTGCCAAGAAGCAGGAATATTGCATTCAAATTTATTTATTTTATTTTATTTACTTGATTTGTATACCGCTCTCTCTCAGCCCGTAGGCAACTCAGTGCAGTTTACAACCAAGTCAATATACAAAGTGCACAACATTAGCATTAAAACGATAACTAGGCAACTACATCAATATGACAATACATCAATACATCAATATAACATCAATACATCTGTATAACTAGTACATCACGTCTCATCAGTAAAGTCATAATCCGATCTCCTCGTCCATTATTCCAAGTTCCAAGATCAATCAATTAATTGCACTGCTTAATTAAACGCCTGTTCAAAGAGCCAGGTCTTCACTCTTCTCCTGAATGCCAGCAGGGAGGGGGCCGATCTAATGTCTGCGGGAAGGGCGTTCCACAGCCGAGGGGCCACCACTGAGAAGGCCCTGTCTCTCGTCCCTGCCAGCCATGCTTAGGCTGGCGGGATCGAGAGCAGGGCCTCCCCAGACGATCTTAATGTCCTAACTGGTTCATAGGGGGTGATGCGTTCGGACAGATAGGTCGGGCCAGAACCGTTTAGGGCTTTAAAGGCTAAAGCCAGCACTTTGAATTGTGCCCGGTAGCAAATTGGCAGCCAGTGGAGCTGGCGCAACAGAGGAGTGGTGTGCTCCCTGAGTGCCGCTCCTGTTAACAACCTGGCTGCCGATCGTTGGACCATTTGTAGCTTCCGAGCAGTCTTCATAGGCAACCCCACGTAGAGAGCGTTGCAGTAATCTATACGGGATGTAACCAGCGCGTGGACTACCGTGGCCAAATTACCCCTGACAGATGGCCATCCAGCCTCTGTTTAAAAGCTTCCAAAGAAGGAGCCTCCACCACACTCTGGGGCAGAGAGTTCCACTGCTGAATGGCTCTCACAGTCAGGAAGTTCTTCCTCAGAATAAACAGATGGGGTTCATAACCATACTGATGCGTCTACAGAGCAGTTTTCATTCAGCTCCGTAACCATGTGAGAAACATGTTACTTACCACTAAGCACAGCCAGAATAAGGAGACATGTAATCTTTGGCAAACTGTGAAACTTACAGCAACAGGGTATCTGGGGTTGCCACTTTCTAGAGGGCATTGTGATTGCCTATTTTCTTTACTTATTCAGGCCAGATATTTTCTTATGACTTGTATTACATCCTAATTATTATTCAACCTAAATTCCTATAATACGTTACTACTCAGGTTTTGTAATTCAAATTTAATTGATTCTCTTCCTGTTAAATTGCTCTGTTTTCATGATATTTCCTATGCTATGATGCATTTTCATCCACCTTATTGAACCAATTATTCTTTAATCAGCCAATATTTTGGCCTTTCCCCCTCCCTTTAAACTAGTTTTTGTTGCTTGATACTTGTCTATTATTGTTATGTTGTTTTATGCTTTTTAAATTGTATTTTGTTATTGCTTTGCTTTTAATTGTATGTTGCCTGGGCTTGGTCCCATGTAAGCTGCCCCGAGTCCCTTCGGGGAGATGGAGGCGGGGTAGAAAAATAAAGTTCTTCTTCTTCTTCTTCTTCTTCTTCTTCTTCTTCTTCTTCTTCTTCTTCTTCTTCTTCTTCTCCTTCTTCTTACCTGTTGGTAAGATCCTGCCCATTTGCCCCTCTCTTTCCATTCTGTATTTATTTATTTTCCCTTGTGTCTTCTCTTCCAACACACTGCTTTAGCATTGAGATATAGTAGGCTTTTCCTTGTGCTTTGTTACTTTGTCCTTTGAGGGAACAGAGTTAGTATTGGATGCTTATCTGTAATGCTGCAACAGATTTACCTTTAAGAATTCCTAAAAAGTCAAGGCTTAGTCAAATGCTCTTCTAGCCCGTACCCTTGGGATAGGATGTTTATGCACAATGCATTCTTCTTTTGTACTTCCACCTGATGTAACTTCAGTGCCAGCTACAGGCTTTTTTATTTCAGTGAAATCTAGACAGTTGAATGGATTCAGTGACATCAATACAGTGTTCTTGTAGATTCAAGGCCTTCTGTTGGTAGGTCTCTCTGCTTCATTCTCGTTTTTTCCCAGATACACACAGAGGGGGGTGGGAAGGAAGGGAAGGAGGGAGAACAGCAAAGGTGTTTTTTAGATATTTTTGCAGCAATGTGGCAGTTGGTTATTCATGAGAAAGACTCGCATAATTAACACAGCCCACACGGTTGGGTTATTTAAACATTTTCTCAGCCAAAAAGGAGTTTCTCATAGATAAGTGACTGGAAATTTTATCAGTACTAAAGTCTCAGTGCCTTTAAGTACCTGGATGCTAGAGGGGGAAAATCAACAAGCTCAGATTTTCCTATCACTTCTTGTGCATGCCAAGAGAAGTTGTGCTGCTGAATTTCTGCCTGACATACGGTTGAGTGACTTCTGAGAGTCATGACGAAAGGTATGGGAGAGAGAGCATATTGCATGTTTTAAAATGTGAGCAGTGCTTCCTTGCATTAGTCACTTCACAGATCATGGAATTTATAATGTAAACTTGGGAAGAATTATAGAGATATTTGAGGTAATTTTAACTCCTCCATTGCTATGACTTTTCCCACTAAGAAGAGAGTGCATGGGAGAAGCCTGCCACTACAGGAAAGAATCAACAAGTACAGCATCAAGTTGAAACTTGCCATTCTTATTAGTGAACAAAGAAGGAAAGCAGGCAAAATAGGATCCGAATCCCAATTTCTAACACCTCCTAAAATACTCATAGTGACAGAAATACATAAATGGGACAATATTGCTCCTATCAACATTCTGCTGTAATACATTGTCTGGGCTTGGCCCCATGTAAGCCGCTCCGAGTCCCACTGGGGAGATGATGGTGGGGTATAAATAAAGTTTATTTATTATTTATTATTGTATCACCATCTCCATCATTTCTCATCCTTATATGGTTTCATTGTAATTCCCTATTTCTCTTCCCTCTATACCCTGTCCACATTTCCCCACATCTTCCTGATCAAATTAAGATTTCAGGCTACAGGC
This sequence comes from Anolis sagrei ordinatus, assembly GCF_025583915.1. NCBI lineage: Eukaryota > Metazoa > Chordata > Lepidosauria > Squamata > Anolidae > Anolis > Anolis sagrei. The sequence goes on from NW_026847438.1 coordinate 117,335,589, forward strand.
TACATGTTTTAAGCCTAGGAGTCAGGACCCCTGAAAGGATCATGAGGGGATGTCAGAAGGGTCGCCAAAGACCATCAGAAAACACAATATTTTCTCAACAAAAGATTTCCCCAGGCTCAGCCAGGCCTTCAAATGCTAATGAAGGTGGTCAGTTAAACATTCACACCTAGCTCCAGCAGAGAAGAGCTCTTTGCCCCACCCGAGTCATTCCACAGATATAGAAACCCATTTTCCTAATTCCAACAGACCTCATTACCTCTGAGGATGCTTGCCATAGATGCAGGTGAAACGTCAGGAGAAAATGCCTTGAGAACATGGCCATATAGCTCGAAAAAACCCACAAGAACCTAGTGATCCAGCCATGAAAGCCTTCGACAATACAATATTTTTTGTTTGTTATGGGAGTTCTGTGTGGGAGGTTTGGCCCAAATCTCATTGGTGGGGTTCAGAATGCTCTTTGATTGGAGGTGAACTATAAATCCCAGTAATTACAACTGTCAAATTTCAAGTCTATTTTCCCCAAACTCCACCAGTGTTCACATTTGGGCATATTGAGTATTCATGCCAAATTTGGTCCAGATCCATCATTGTTTGAGTCCACAGTACTCTCTGGATGTTGGTGAACTACAACTCCGAAACTCAAGGTAAGTGCTCACCAAACCCTTCCAATATTTTCAGTGGGTCATGGGAGTTCTGTGTGCCAAGTTTGGTTCAATTCAATCATTGGTGGAGTTCAGAATATTCTTTCATTGTAGGTGAACTATACATTCCAGCAACTACAACTCCCAAATGACAAAATCAACACCCCCCAACCTCACCAGTAATCAAATTTGGATGGCTACAATTTGGTGATGGATCTGGGCATTGTATGTTTTTACCCTGTTTCCCCTTCTGCTCCCTCACCCATATTGTGCTTCAGTAGTTATATTTATATTTTAATGTACCAAACATACCAAGTTTGTATGAAAATGTGACTCTATATCCTGTGCTGGTCAATGACCGAAATAAATGATTTGATTTGATTTGGATGGGTATTTCTGCCAAATTTGGTTCAGTGAATGAAAATCTATCCTGCGTATCACATATTTACATTACAATTCATAACAGCAGCAAAATTACAGTTATGAAGTAACAATGAAAATAATTTTATGATTGGGGGTCACCACAATATGAGGAAGTGTATTAAGGGATTGCGGCATTAGGAAGGTTGGGAACCACTGGTCAAAAGGATGCCTTGCATGTATGTTATTGTGTAAAGCATCACAGGCACAATAAACGTAATAATGAATTAGATAGATGGCTGGTGGGTTGGCTGATGGATAGATAGGACAGAAATGAAAGAAATGAGTAGAGCCAAAGGTCATGAGTTATTTGAGGAACAACTAGCATGAATACACTCCTGCTAATAAAGAGAGGGGCCTGGCATTCTTTCCATGTGAGGTCACCTCATGTCCTTTCTACAATCTGAGCCTTGAGCTCTCTGGTGAGGTCACTGACCCAGGCTGAGCAGGTCAGACACAAGGGTCCTGGTGTTCCCTTTGCTTTTGCAGCCTTGTGTTGGCGGCCCAAAGCCTTACCCCCCTCAAGCAGCTCCATGGGAGGGGCCATGGCAACTGTAGCCCATTCTTTGTGAGAGAAAGGGGCTTTTGTTCAACTTGCTCTGCTTGCCTGCAGGAAACGAGTACTTTAGCTACAAGGCTAGCATTGCACTGCAGGCAAGACTAGCCCATTAACGGCTTTCCAGACACTCCATCCATCCAGAGGAATTGAGTTTCTGGTGGCTATATTATTGCCATCTGCCATTGCCTTTCCGTGTTCATTATAAGAAAGGCATATCTCTCACGTTACCATTCTTCCATATAAGAGTATCCTGCAAAATCATTGACATTACTATTGCAATGTTATGCGAAGCCAAATTATCTGTCCTCATCTCGGGGATGACTCTTTCATTCTGCCACTCCATTTCACTTGCATGGAGTGGCAGAAATGAAAGTGGTCAAATCTGACCCATGGGCACAATCCAACCCAATCTGCAAACTGCACTGAAATGACAAGGGGATATGAGAGATTATGTTCCAGGGAGAGAAATCAAAATAAAAGAAGCATCTTTGGATAGAATTGTCAGGAGCAACTGGTAAAATCAGAGAAGTGAAGTGATAGTGACAGAGGGATTTTAAAGATGCCCCTGCTGAAATTCTAATCTGACTGCTCCTTTGGTAAGGCTCAGAAAACATTGTGCAAAGCAGTTCTTTCCCTTTGCAAGGAGGTGAACTTGTTTAAATAGTCTGTTAGCAGATGTCATGTATCCTGTTCTGCAGTTGATGGTGGTAGGCCTAGCAGTTGGTGATGGAAGGGTTAATGTAAGTCTTAGTTCTAAAGGATTGAGTAATCTGTAAGTAAGAGTTCATGGGTGAAAGCAATTAAGGGTGGAGGTATGCAAGAGATAGGTTGCAACTGGGTGTTTTGGATATAAGGAGCTAGCCTTGGGATTGATCTTTGGGGGAAAAGGATTTGTTTTATCTTGGTGGTAGATGCTGCTGGTTTTCCTCCAGGTTTGTGGATTTTTGGTGTCTTGACCTGTCTCTTGAACCGTTGGAACCTTGAATCTTTGGATTGGCTTTTGACTACGGTATAGACTCTTGATCCTTGGATTTTGCTCATTGAATTCTCAGCATTTGACCACTGGACTTGACCTTTTGACTAAGGTTTTATCTTGAACCTGCAACAACATTTGCTGTCAGTTTTGTTTTATATTCGGTGGCTCAGTGCTATCTTTGTTTTATTTTTTAGACTATTAAAACAGCCAGAAAGTAAGTGCTGTGTAATTAAACTGCTTAATACAAACTGGGTATTTGTTTGGTTCATCTCTACCTGAATAAGGCAGAGCCCTGGCATCATGATAGAATACTTCTCTCCCCAAAGATCAATCCCAAGGCTAGCTCCTTATATCCAGAAACACCCAACTGCAACTTATTTCTTACATACTTCCACCCTTAATTGCTTTCACTCATGAACTCTTACTTACAGATTACTCAGCCCTTTAGAACTAAGACTTACATTAACCCTTCCATCACCAACTGCTAGGCCTACCACCATCAACTACAGAACATGATACATGACAGCAGAGGATGATGAAAGCTCTGCAATTTCTTCAAATTTCTGTTAACATGGTCAGTGTTTTTGTCAAAGAAGATTTTCAGGGCAGAAAACATTGCCTCTCCGTACCCATGCCACTGATCCCAGTGATGTCTACAACGTAGTTGCTGCAATGTTCCCCAGAAAAGCCCTTTCTCTATTCTCCTTTAAAACAAAATGCATAGGGAGCAATGGCCTTGCTTCAGGCCAAATTGTTATTCCAGGAGACCTCTAGTGCCTTGCTTTAAAGTAAAACTCTGTGAGAGAAGAGACAGAATAGTGTGCTGATAAATTTGGCAATCGACAGACTACATGCAGCACATGGCTCATGTATTGACTTTCAGAAATCTAAGGGATAGACAATTGACACAAGAACTCCTGAACATACTTTCATGAAGACAGCATGGACTGGCTCTGTAGTTATGAAGACATTGGGGACTATGGTGAAGGCGGGGGGAGATGTTTTGAAAGGGAAAAAAAAACTTGGTGTGTGCAGGAAGAACTGAATCACCAAGTCTAACTTGTGAAGATAAAGGTGGTAAAGAAAAAATGTTACTTTGTTATCATCTCATCCTTTTAACACTACCCACTGGAGCTTTTCTGGATACTTTGCGGTCTCCTTCAAGGTGGTCTGAGAAATAATATAACAAAATCCACAGTGGTTCCTGGTGATTTATGTGCTTAGCATTCTCAGAGTAACATCATTTGTTTCTGCCTCAGTCTGAATCCCACTGGTTTATCAATTTAGCCTATATGTGTATTCAGGGCACCATCTGGGCTTATTGCCTGGGGTATTTTTCATCTGCTGAGATTGGAGGATATTGGCAAGGTGTGCAAAGGGATGTGGATTCCCACCTGTTTGTTCAGCCCCTGCCCATCATTGTTTATGTAACATCTAGCAGAAGGGAAATGACCAGGTGCATTGAAGAAGCTTTTGATGCTATTGAGACTATTTTAAGATCACTCCTAAAGGAACTTTCCTTGGACTACCACATATGTCATTTTCTGCCACACTAGTTAAACTCTGATATCTGGTTATCGATTGGATAAACACCTTTGTTTACTTTAGCAGATGATTTATGCTGTGGGAGAACTAAGGGTAATATTACACTATTGTGTGTGTTTTTGGAACTCAGGTAAGCTGGTTCCGGCACAGCTTACCTGTCCGAACGTAACTTGCCTTATGAACCATCTAGGATTTTAATATCTTCTGGGGAGGCCCTGCTCTCAATCCTGCCTCTTTCACAGATACGTTTGGTGGGAACGAGAAACAGAGCCTTCTCAGCAGTGGCCCCTCAGCTATGGAATGCCCTTCCCGCAGATATAAGATTGGCCCCCTCCCTCCTGACATTCCATAAGAAAGTTAAAACATGGTTCTTCAAGCAAGCTTTCCCTAATGCAACATAATTAGATAAAAGAGGCAATTCGGAACGATTGACGATGCACTTGGATCACGATTTTAGTAAGTAGATGTTGAAGATTATGTTTTTCTGGCTTTGTTTGGTTTTTATTCTATATGTTAATGTTTTAATTGTATTTATAATCTGTTTTTAACTTGCACTATATAATTGTGGAGGCATCAAATTGTTGCCGATTGTGAACCGCCCTGAGTCGCCTTCAGGTTGAGAAAGACGGGATAGAAATGTGGTAAATAAATAAATAATGTCTGATATCATCAACCATAACCTCCTGGATTGCTTGTCTAAGCTGAATCACTTCTCTGGTTCTTCATGAAGGAGCTGCCTCATAATGTTATCCAGAATGTTTGGGCTGCTATCATTATGTAGATGATATTCAGCTTTCCTTATTGTTTCCATTTACACATCTCGGGGAGATTGTGGAATTCCCTGACTATGTTTGAAAGCATTTGAGTGAATTATGAGGCTGGACAAGATGATGAATGAAACTAATGGATGTCCTCTGGTTTGGAAAGCCAAGAGTTCCCCATGGAGGATTACAATTGATCTTAGATGAGGATGAACCTCTTTTCTCAAAAGCCAAGTGTGCAACTTGAAAGTCCTATATGGCTCCATACCAACTGAGAATGTTCAGATGACACTGTGCCCAGGAGTGATTTTTTATATATAGAACTTGAGTACGCATGTTAGCTGGGTGCATATCTGGAGAAAATGGACCTTGTCTTTATTCTTAATTTATGAGTTAAGCCAAAAGTTCTGAGCAGAAAGTGGTTATTACTGTTTATTTATTTACTAGCCATCCCCTGCCACACATTGCTGTGGCCCAGTCTGTATATATGTGTTTTCTATGTGTATATCTGTATATATGTGGTTATGCACATGCGTTGTAATTCATTTTTTATTTTTTGGCTTTTAAAGTCCCTTCCTCTGTGTTTTTCTGTTTTTTTTATGAGTGATGGTCACTCATTGGCTTGATATGTGTATTGTGACCAAATTTGGTGTTGATTCGTCCAGTGGTTTTTGAGTTATGTTAATCCCACAAACAAACATTACATTTTTGTTTATATAAATTTATTTATTTATTTATTTATTTATATCCTAATTTACTCCCATGAGTGGGACTCAAAGCAGTGAACAAAGGGTAAAAAACAAAAATTAAATGATACAAGAACACAACATCATTCTCCCCAACCCAAACATATAAACAATAAACCAACACATTGCATAAACACATTACATAAACCATATAAAATAAGCATACAAATAACAACATTTATCATTATCATTAAAAAATCCCTGGGCCTCAGGCCACTTGGGTTGTCCTAAAATCATTGTACTAAAAAGACTCGAAACTCCAAATCTTTGGCAATGTGAGTCTTGCCAAACCGAGATAGCCTGCTTATTGTGGGTCATCAGGGAAGGTCTGCTTCCATAAAAGGAAGCAGACCTTCCTTTTACTGGCCTTTTCCGGGAGCAAAAGGCCAGTAACAATGGGACTGAATGCACCTCTTTGAGGAGGGAGTTCCAGAGCCGAGGGGCCATCACCAAGAAGGCCGTCTCTCTCGTTCCCACCAACCGTACTTGTGGTGCTGGTGGGACTGAGAGAAGAATCTCTCCTGATGATCTCAGGGCACATGTGGGCTGGTTGTAATTCCAGGCCTCTTCCTCAAGACTTCACTTGGTAATGAAAACTGACACCATCACTGTTATAAGTATCATTGGAGGTAGATTATATAGAATCTCTTCACAACAACTGGGCTCTTAGACAAGCAGTTCTAGCCAGACTACCACATTACCAACTGTTCAGTTCCCTGTGGCTAGCTAAATGCAGTATCAGAGCTGAAGTTCACCTCCCTGTGGTAAGGTATCTTTTCTGCATTGTTATTGGGTAAAATTTTACTGAATGCTTTTTAAAAACACCTTAGAGGTCATTTGCCATTAAAAGCAGTCCAGGTACTGAAACAAAGTGCAAAACACATTATTTACCCCCTGTTGTATATGTATATGATGTACGTTAGCGTTACTAAGGACATACTATTGCATAATTCACCTGTTTATTTTGTAAACAAATAATTAGATGAATGCAAATGTTTAGATAATAAGGGATGTTAATATTACAGCTTAATTAGTTTTGTCATATGAATGTAAGCCCATTTGATCTTTCAAATAGATAAAATATAAAGCAATAAAGGAAGTAGACATGAGAAAGCTCAACGAGAGTCCATAAGATTTATTGGTTGACAAGCCCATCTCTGAGCTGATTTCAAATTCATTTCTAAAAAAGATTATGTGTCCAGTAAAGCTGGAAAATAAATACAAGTAATAATCACACACTAAAGGTCCAAACACAATATAATTGCCTGGAAACTTTGGTCCTCCAGATATTTTGGACTGCAACTTCCACAATCTGATATGTTAATCATGCTGGTGGAGGCTTCTAGAAGTTGAAGTCCAAAACATTAAAAAAAGGTTTTCCAGCTCTGCACTAGATGATTCAGCACTGAGCTACTAAAATCCTACTAAACATGCCAAAATGGCACCATGTAATTAAGTGAAGAATTTGCAGAAAATACCCATTGAGTTTTGTTGTTGTTCATTTGTTCAGTTGTTTCCGAATCTTCGTGACTTCATGGACCAGTCCATGCCAGAGCTCCCTGTCGACCATCACCACCCCCAGCTCCTTCAAGGTCAAGCCAGTCACTTAAAGGATGCCATCCATCCATCTTGCCCTTGGTCGGCCCCTCTTCCTTTTTCCTTCCATTTTCCCCAGCATCATTCTCTTCTCCAAGCTTTCCTGTCTTCTCATTATGTGGTCAAAGTACTTCATCTTTGCCTCTAATATCCTTCCCTCCAATGAGCAGTCGGGCTTTATTTCCTGAAGTATGGACTGGTTGGATCTTCTCGCTGTCCAAGGCACTCTCAGCACTTTCCTCCAGCACCACAGTTCAAAAGCATCTATCTTCCTTCGCTCAGCCTTCCCTCTTATCCAGCTCTCACATCCGTAGGTGACTATGGGGAATACCATTGCTTTAACTATGCAGATCTGTGTTGCCAGTGTGATGTCTCTACTCTTCACTATTTTATCAAGATTGAGTTTAGAATATAATAAATCACAGTTCTACAGTTTCACAGTAGTATATATATCATAAGACTAGCTTCAAAAAGTTCCACACTCCTAAAGAAGGGTTACCTAAAGTAATTGCATTACCTTTGTGGCATCCAGCAATTGAAAAAAAGTTACTTTTAGGGCTGTAAAACACTGAATATCTCAGCCAGTAGCCACAACTTTTCCGAATTGCTAGCAAAATCAACTAAGATGACTCCCCCATCAAGATAACACAAGGGGCTTGCCTTAAGTCATACATTTATTCCAGAGCAATCGTATTTGTCTTTAAAGCCCAAAACTAAAAATCTAGTAAATAAACTGCCATCAGAGTCTGCCATCTGCAAACAAAGATAACTTTATAAACAAATTCCAAAATGGTGAAAACACACAGATGAAGGTCAGGCATTAAATAAAATGATTATACAGACATGAGACAGGTGTGAGTACTGTATGTGTTATTGGAAGAACTGAGTTCCAGGTCCCTTCTTTAGCTTCAAAGGTCACACACAAACAGATTCACACAGATACACACAGAGCTGCCAGGCCCTGGCTAATGGACTCATCATATGTTATTGATTGGTATTCCACAGAAAGCTCCTTTATCCATTCAAATCAATTGGAAGAAGAAAGCACTTTCCCTTACAAAAGGTTGTATTAGTCATCCCAAAAGCATAGCACGTGTTCCACTGGTTCAATGGAAGATCAAGTAGTGTTCCTCAGCTAAAACAGATGATGTAACAGCTAAAGATGACTCTACATGACAAGGACAATATCTTTCATTTTTGTGTATATTGTCAAATTTAGCTATTTTACTTCTACTTTATTTTTGCAAATGAGGCAACATTCTTGAGCCTAGATTACCACAGAGCATTAAAAATCAGGTGGACTGAACTGTGGGACAGAGGTCCCTCTAACCCTTTCCTCTTGATTTCTCTGAACAGTAGCTGGCAATACAGTGAAAAAGAAGCTGCATTATAGCAGACTATTAAAAAGATGAATTGGCCTTGGAATAAATCAGGCCTGGTTTCTCCCTAGAAGTCAAGATGACAAAAGTGAGGTCATCCTACCATGGATATATTCTTTTACGATATGACTCATTGGAAGATACAATAAAGCTCAGCAAGGTGGAAGGCAATAGGAAAATAAGGAGACCATGTTGTATTCAATCACAGAAGTCATGGGCCTGGGGTCTGCAAGACCTGAGCAGGACAGTTGACAATTGGACTCTTGATGGTCTCTCATTCATAGGGCATCAATACACAGAAGTGATCTCAACAGCAAATAACAACATCAACAATAACTGTTTTGCCCTCACCTCGCTCCCACTGCATAGTTTGTAATTGTGACTGTCTGCAAGAAGAGAAGTGCTCGAGACAGAACTGGAATTCTGTTGATATGCTACCCACCCTAATGATCAGCCTCCTTTCTTTCTGAGTTGGTTGGAGTGACCTGAAAGTACTGCTAGAGAGGCCTTGGAGACTGAAGAACTTCAGCATTAATGTTGAGATCACCATGACACTATGGCAAAAGTTCCTTATTGGACTGTTAATATCAGAATGCTTTAGCCAGTAGGTCGGAGGCTTCTTGGAGTTGCTGTTCATACAAGTAACCTTCCCAGACTCCAAGGGTAGCCATCATAAAGCCATCATTCACCATTTACAGAGAAGACTAGCCATTGTATAATTATGGAATGACAATGATCTGGGTCTTGTGAACTTTCTGTATGTCCATTGTCACACATAGATCACTATCTGGCAGAATTTAAACTTATTGGAACTCAGAGCCTCTGCAATAGTGAGAGACCAATTAGGATGACCTGCCCCAAAAAGAAGATGGATCAAAATGGTTTTCAGATGAGCACTGGGAATATTTAATTCACCTTGCCAGGCAATTCTATCAAAGCCCTGATTCACTTCTAAAATGAAAAAGTGGTACCTATAGTTGACATCATAGAATCATAGAATCAAAGACTTGGAAGAGACCTCATGGGCCATCCAGTCCAACCCCCTGCCAAGAAGCAGGAATATTGCATTCAAATCACCCCTGACAGATGGCCATCCAGCCTCTGTTTAAAAGCTTCCAAAGAAGGAACCTCCACCATACTCTGGGGCAGAGAGTTCCACTGCTGAACGGCTCTCACAGTCAGGAATTTCTTCCTCATGTTCAGATGGAATCTCCTTTCTTGTAGTTTGAAGCCATTGTTCCACATCCTAGTCTCCAGGGAAGCGGAAAACAAGCTTGCTCCCTCATCCCTATGGCTTCCTCTCACATATTTATACAGACATGAGCATCCTCTTCTACAAAACAGAACCAGGTTTTAAAAGGGGTTGTGGGTGATGAAAAGAATGGGATAATAACTAGAATGATATTGGTACAAAATTCAATATGAGTCTAACCAAACATGGAGTTGACCTTCGTAACCAAACTCCATGGCAATTTTCAGAAGAAATGCAAAATGGTGGTGCAAATAAATCATTCTTCGCCGCCACATTGTATTTGTGGAGAGTAATCCAATTAAACTCGTTTGCATAGTTATAAGTCTGTTATTTCTGGACATTAAGAAGAAATTGCAGATCAGTCATATCTATCTAGCAGATATGGCTTACAGGACTAGTCATTAACTAGTCATTCTGGATGGCTTAGAAGTTGTTAATAGCTTTGATAACATGAATAACCTTGATCTTTTATGCAAAGAAGGAGGAAAGAAAATCTCCCCTTTAATAATAAAAGGAATCCCACAAATCTACATCTAAATAATATTTACCAGGTGATGTATCCAAACAGATGATCTGTTTTATAAAGGAGGACAAATATTTTTACCACTTTTTCCTTGCTGTCAAAAACTGCAAGCTGTGGAAAACTGCATTTTTGAAGACTATTTGGGACTTTTGATGTGCAAAAAATGCATGGAATTTGTTCGGGTTTAAGAGACAGAAATTTCTGAGCAGAAAATTCAGATTTCTGTGCTGGAAATGTCATTTTATGCACAGAAGAAAAATATGCACTTTTCATGTAAACCAACAGTGCAATCCTTGTTCAAACACATGCTGACTGGAGTGGGTTAAAATGAAACCCAATGTACTTCTGCTGGCTGAATTTCCCTTATGTCAGGATAATCCCCTTGTACTGGCTGATATCAGAAATATCAGCCAGCTCAGGCATCAGCTAGCATAAGGTCTGGGATCAGCTAGCTGAGGAATCAAAAGCAAGGCAGAGAAGGAGCACAACAAGGGAGTGAGTGAATCACATCACATCCAGATATTATTCAGCTCATAGACCGGGTTAGCACAAAGTTAGACCAAAGTCAGTGGGAGACATGGAAAGCAGTATTAACTCCCTCAATGTAAAACTCCCCAGGTCCCATTTTATCTGCTGAAGCCACACACATCCCATAAGCCAAGCACAACATCCATCCATCAGGATATAAATCCTGACAAGTGGTATGGCTCATAAAATGGGGCTATGTCTCTCTGAGATCAGAGTTTGACCCTTTTCAGCATACTCTCCAAACACACTGTGGTATGGCGGATACTCCCATTGTAGATGGAGTTTAGAAGAGCCTGGTCCACATTAATGGAAGGTGAGAGGTGGCATAGAGCAGTTGAAGCATACTCCTAATCATGTTCTGGAAAGGAACAAGGAATAGGAGGGTAAGGACAAAAGGAAGTCTCAGTCCTAATTTTATCAGGGACAGGGGGACGGCAACCCAACCAAGTCAATTTTCTGGAAAGGCATGGAAAGGTGAGAAGGGCATGAAAATGGTGCATGACTTACAACAGAGCTTAGGAAATATACTGTTTGGCCAACAACTCCCAGAATCCCTCAGCAAGTAAAGCTACTGTCTACTCTAGGGGATTCTACAGTCTGGGTGGGCAGGCTAAAGCTGCAGACATTCATCATCCAAAGTAAACATGAGCCACACAGTCTCAGATCCTGCCTCTGTTGCCTTTCTTCTTCAATCCACGTGGGATAGTCGGTGGCCATCAAGTATGATAACCCCTTGTGCCCCACTGCAATATTATGCAGCATGGCACCCACCTTCTCTTGTGTGTGGCTTGCACACCCCCTGTAATGCAAACAATAAAAATGTATTGTCAACATTCCTAAAGAACATTTTTCCTGGACTGGGTATTGCAGGCTCGATTATGCCAGCAAGTGGATGAGAAGGAAAAATTGTTGGAAGGAGGATGGGATCTTCCAACAGTCAGGGACCCCAGCTTTCAGGAGTTGCTTGTAGAGACAGAAGAACATCAGGAGCCTAAGGGCAGGAATGCCCAAATACACTGTCTCCAAGGTCCCTATAGTGCCCAAGGCCCCCAGCTTTCACAGCTACTGCCTTAGTCTGTTTCTTCCCTTTGGAACATGGACATCTGTATAAATCTCCTGTCTGTGACAATATGCAATTATCCCTTTTTGGGTGAATTTTAGCATTCGCCACATAAATTTGGGCACCCTGAGACAGCAGATGCAAAATGTGGCGTCTACCATGGAATTAATGTGCTTTAGCATAAAAGGGAGCTCCAGAAGGATGTGGATGTTTTTCTGGATCTCATGAGGGATAAGACAGCATTTCAGCATACTAAGATGGCTGACCTGCCCCCACAGTTTAAGAAACAATGAGACCAACCCTCTGATAGTGCAGGGGAGCCAAACGTTAAGCAACGTAAAATCACCATGCAACATCTCCAAGGAAGGAGCATCTACTCTAAATGTGCTAGATGGTAAGGGAGGCACCAGGCATCCTGGTCAATGATAGCACCAACTGATGTGACATGAGTATCAAGAGAGATCTCACACTAACAGGATATGAACGTGTGCATTGCAAGACTGTCTGGCCTTCATTACCTAGTGCTAGCCTGTCCCCTATGCATTTGTTCAGTAGTTTGTGTGTGAGTGAGTGTGTGTGTTTTAGAGAATACAATCCCATTGATGGGCTATGCTGTTGGGTGGAGTTTAGGCTTGGGATGGATACCAGCTGCTGATTAGGACACTATCCATGCTGGAAATGTGGGCTTCCCCCTTCTTCTTTTGTAGACCAGCTGAGGCTTCACATTTCCCCAGCTGAAAAGGGTTTGCATTCATCACAGTTTCTGCCAGCTTAATGTTGTCTCCATTGGCTTCTGCTTGACTTGTGCTAGGTGCCCTGGGAAATGTTGAGGAAAGAAAGGGATGAGAAATGGTGGCCTCTTGGGAAGCACTGGATAGGGGCTCTTGGGGGAAGAATCAGTGTCATCTAGGAGGTGTTGGGGGAGAGGTAGAGGTATGACTGTGTGTATTCAACACTCTACATGTTTTCAGAGAGATATGATGCCTGAACAGTGTACCTGGATCATTTATCCCTTGAAAAAAAAGCAAAGGCCCCACAATAAAAATGACAATGTACATTACATATGCACATATTAAAATGTATTTGTCAGTAGAATAAAGCAATAGCCAAACATAATTGGAGACTTGCAACAACCTTTGTGCTATACTTCCATACAAAGACTGCATCAACACTGTAGATTTAATGCACTGTAGAACTGTCCTGGTGTTATCGAACACGACCGTCCCCACCCCTAATAAAAAGGGAGAAATAGTTCTGTCCCCATGAAAGACATAGTTCCCCAAGGACAGAGGACCAAATGAACTACAACAGCCCTGTCTCTCCAACCTCCATCCAGCATTGCTCCAACCTTCTTGGATCAGCAGCACCCCTGACTCCATAGCCCCCAACTGCCACACGTGCATGCACCTCAGCTCAGGTGTTCAGCCTGAGCCGGTCCGCAGCAGCAAATCTCCAGAGCTCTGCTGGAGATTGCTCCAAGGCCCCACTTTTTCCTAGCTAAGTTGCAACCCAGACTAATAGAATGTATCCAATGTCCCTGTTTCCAAACTCTCCATGATACAAAGCATCTTTCCATGTTTCTTTCCTTTTTCCTTTTTCTCCTATGCAAATGTGTGCATGAGCACAGAGGAATAAATTAATATAAATAAGGCAAATGACCTTTCAACACCCTGCATACAGCACCCAGTGAGACCTCTCTCCCTTCACCCCTCTCTCCCTTCACCCCTATTTCACCCCTCTCCCTTCACCCCTTTTATATTTCTATATTATTGTTATTATTATTACTGTTACTATTATCTTGTTTTATATGAACTAGAAGGCAAACCTACATGAACTCATGGACTGTAATAACTTCTTGATCAATCTCAGCCCTTCCAGATGTGCTTTCCTCCCTCTATGGGAAGCAAAGATGAGACATAACCTATTGACCAAAGAATCTTCCTACTTGCCAGTGGGAGGCTATAGCAATATACACCTCCAATATGGACTAGCTCACCAAAATATAGAGGGAGTATGTGCTGAACCAACTGTCTATTTAAAAGTTAGGAACTGGGAACCACTGGAACTGAGAGACTTAAAATGATTCTTCAAAAGATATCGGCTGCCACCATATTAATAATAAACAGGCTGAGTATATGTTGAGAGTTTGTTCTGTGAACACACACTGTGCCACTATAGTTTTCTTAGAGACTGCTGAAAGCTGACTTGAATAATGCTTTGACCACAAAGGTATTCACACTGAGGCTGGTATACGTTGATAAAAACAACAAGAACGTTTATTGAACAAGCTTGAATTATTCAGGCACAAATGCTTAATGGTTTCAGTAAAAATACTGGCACAAAAAGCTTGTGGTTGCATTTGAGTAAAGATCTTAAAAACTTCTGGGTTACAAGTCTTAAAAGTTCCAACACAGAAAATTATTTCAGGAAATGAATCTCTGAAAGTAACTCCCAAAAATCCACCTTAGGAATCTAGCCAAAAACCCTGAACTAGACCTCCTTAGGAAATGAACTAATGGAGTTCTGCTCCACACAGTATTCCAGCTATTTACTAAATAACTGTTCTGAATACTACACAAAAGACTGACCCAAACTTCTTCTTCAAAACCCCAACTGCTCTCGCTAGCACCCACTCTTCTTCTCTCTACCCGTTCCAAATTCCAACTGGCAAACTGGGACCTCAAACCTCAGTTCAAAAGACACTTTTTTCCTTTAGAACACTTAGGCTCCGCCCTCATCTTTCTAAGCAATCCTAGCCTTCTGATTTACCCTCCTAGTTATACCCTACCTTGTTCATGCCCAGCATTATTTTTAAAAATTTTAAATTATTACATTTGGCCCAGCCATAGGTTTTTAAATGCTTGTATGTTATTGTTATTGTTTACTGTTTATTGTTTATTTTTGTTTTGAGATTTATTTTACTGTTTTGTATTGATTATTTTGTTATTGCCTTTGTTTTATTGATGTACTGCGGGCTTGGCCTCATGTAAGCTGCACCGAGTCCCTTGGGGAGATGGTAGTGGGGTACAAATAAAGTATTATTATTATTATTATAACATGCCCCCTTAAGGCAAACCTAATCTAAGATGGTGTCTCCCTGTCTCCCTTTCCTAAAATGGATGTCGTAGCTTCGCCAGGCCCACTTCCTTAGGCTTTTGCCAGCTAGCTAAGATAAGGGATTCATTACAGAGGCCATCTGCCTGACACTTGGAACTTCCCTTTTGAGGATCTCAGCTATCTGCTGGACAAAAGTTTAAGAAGAAACTTTGATAGTACTACCATCACCAATTGACATTTCTGGGTCCTTTCCTTTGTTTGCCCAGAATGGGAAGATGTCTAAGAACCCAGTGCTCATTGTCCTGGCAGCCATGACCCAGTATCTCCAAAATCCTATCAATCATCTTTTCAGACTTTCTTTGTTCTTCAGCATTCCATTTCTATACACACAGGGGTTGATACAGCTCCTAGAAACCTCTCTGCCCCAGAGACCACCTCCTTTGGCTCAGTGGAAGCCCCAGGGCTTCCCTGCCCAGCTAAGAGGAGATCCCCAGCTGTGTCATTGCCTCCTCTACTAACCATGCACCAGTCTTGACCAATCAGAGGCGTGGAAAATGCCGACCAGCTCCTTGGCACTGGCATTATTTTTTGCCCCACTGAACTAGTGAGTGCTATTTCAAGAGGAAGAGGGTAATGGATTAGCACACAAGTAAATTTATCTAGTTATAACTAGTAGATGTAACTAGTTATTTTGAAGCTCTGTTAGAAATGAAAACTGCCTATACTGGTCAGGATGGGAGAGGGATGAATAAGAAGAAAGCAGAGATTCAGATCAATGACAAAATGGAATTTAACAAGTCAAAAATAAATTCTGTACTTTAGCACTACCTTTTGGAACCTGTCAATTTCAAGATGAATTGAGGTCCCATGTAACCATTGTTAATGAGCCTTGTGATCCATCTCTGTGGAACACTCCTGGTTCGGATGGCAGTGTTAAGATGAGAAGATGTGTGTCTGCCTAGCGTACAGGGTGACAGCTCTAAATCCCATGGGATGCCCCAGAGAACAACAATTTGAATAACTACCGGTAATTAATCAGTAATGACTCAATCAATTAAATAAATTCAGTGATTGGTAACAGCCCTCCTGACCCTGTGTATGATGCAGAGAGTTTTATAAACATAGAGATTAAAGAAAGTTGCTTGGTTCAAGAACCTCGGGGGATGTACAAGAGCCTGTGGGGAAAACAGGTTCTTCAAACGTGGTTGTCAATGACACATAGATTTCATAAAGATCACACAACTTTTCCCCTCTCCTTTATTTGAGTAGTGAGGAGTTTTGATATCAACTCTGTATGGAGGTTTCATTATTTTTAAAAAATGTATTCCCTGTTCTTAAATTTTGATATTAAAATACCCTCTCCCATTCACGGTTAAGGGGAGTTGGAACACAGAGCAGTGTAGCACTTCAGAGTAACCATGGCAATCAAGATTTCCAGTGGGAATCTGACATCAAAAAAAAATTTCTCTATCTGTTTCCCATGTAAACAGTGTGACAGAAATCATAGCATTGGGACGTGATGTATAGCCACTGGCATCCCCTACAGAGGGTAGTAGAACGGTGTGGCAGCAATACAGTGACTTCTGCTACTACTGAAACAAACAACAATTTGCCATGAATCAGCACCCTCCTGGTTTGGGGAATTTGTTGTGGATTCAGTCACACAAACAGACACACACCCACAATAATGTATACCATGAGCATAAGTCCTAGTGTTTCAAAACCAAGACTCAGACCTTTTAATTTTCTACCATTCGGATATTGTTTCCTATCTAGATCTTTCTGCTTTTATGGATCAAAGCTTTCACCACGAACAGGCGTATTAAAGAATCAGAAGCTACAATACTTCTTCATTCCTTCTGAAGTATGAAGAAAGTTTCAAAATAATATAGTTCAAGATGTGGTTTTCCTTAAACCAGAAACAGGAATAATATGGTTCTCCAGTTGTTGAATTGAAAATCCTAGCATTTCTCACCATTAGTTTATGCTGGCTAGAACTGCTTGAATTACAGCTCAATAACATTCCACTCTGCCCTTAGGCCTTGTCTACTCTGGCCCCAAAACCTGTACTCATCATGAATGGATTGCTGGCAGTCTTCACGATGGACAACAATGGCTTCAAACTACAAGAGAGGATATTCCATTTGAACACGAGGAAGAACTTCCTGACTGTGAGAGCCATTCAGCAGTGGAACTCTCTGCCCCGGAGTGTGGTGGAGGCTCCGTCTTTGGAAGCTTTTAAACAGAGGCTGGATGGCCATCTGTCAGGGGTGATTTGAATGCAATATTCCTGCTTCTTGGCAGGGGGTTGGACTGGATGGCCCATGAGGTCTCTTCCAACTCTTTGATTCTATGATTCTATGACAACAGTTTGTAAGTATCCCTTTCCCCCCTCTAACTTGACTTTGGCCCACTTTTGGTAAAGGCATAGGACACTTTGAAGTTTGCAGAAACTCTTGAGAATCCCACGGTTTCAGGCAGAATGGACCAATTTGGTCCAGTTCAGACCAACCTACTGTCCAGACAGACATCACTACTATGACTCTTTTCCTGTGCTAATCGGTGCAGAGAAATGCCCGTATTGGCATCAGTCCTAACTGGGCATGGAGCTCCATCTGAGAGCCAGGGCATTGCAATTACCTGTCATGTATTATGTTCTGCAGTTGATGGTGGTTGGTGATGGAAGGGTTAATGTAAGCCTTAGTTTGAATTACAGCGCAATAACATTCCCCTCTACCCTTAGGCCTTAAAGGGTTGAGTAATCTGTAAATAAGAGTTCATGCATGAAAGCAATTAAGGGTGGAGGTATACAAGAGATAGGTTGCAGCTGGGTGTATCTGAATATAAGGAGCTAGCCTTGGAACTGATCTTCTGGAGAAAAGTATTTGTCTTATTTTGGTGGTAGATGCTGCTGGTTTCCCCCCCCCCCTACCCCCAGGCTTGTGGATTTTTTGTATCCTGACCTGTCTCCTGAGCCTTTGGAATCCTGGAACCTTGAATCTTTAGACTGGCTTTTGACTACGATATAGATAGACTCTTGATCCCTGGACTTTGCTCATTGAACTCTCAACATTTGACCACCGGACTGGACCCTTTGACTACTGTGTATCATTTGCTATCAGTTTTTGTTTATTCTGTGGTTGAGTACTATCTTTATCTTATATTTTGGACTATTAAAACAGGCAGAAAGTAAGTGTTGTTTTAATTAAATTGTTTATACAAACCAGGTTTTTGTTTGGTTCATCTCTGCCTCTGTAAAGGCAAAGCCCTGGCATTGTGACATTACCTATACAGATGTCAGAACGAGGCACCCAGGGCCCTTCCACACAGCGATATAACCCAGAATATCAAAACGAATATTCCACAATATCTGCTTTTACCTGGGTTATCTGAGTCCACACTGCCATATAATCCAGTTTAATATGGATTTTATACAGCTGTGTGGAAGGGCCCCCAGGCAACCAGGAAGAAGGAGAGAGGATTACCCCATTCTGAAATCAGAAGCAGTAACCGTAATGATCAGGTGCTTGGACAAAGGCTTGAGTACGATTCGGAGTGGTAACAGCAGCAGTATCACAGAGGAAGTGTCAGTCCAGCCGGGCAGATGCAGTCCTCAACAATGTGGGCAATGGCCCAGGGTACAGTATATACATGCTGGATCTAGAGCTGCTCTGGGCCAGATTTATACCTGTTCAATGGATGTGAGGCCCCAGACACTACCAACAAATGCAATAACTTTGCAACTATTTCCTCTGCAGAATTGATGGAGAATCCCTTGTTCTTTTAAGTAAATGTCTGTATTCCCTTCTCAACTGCACACTATTTTCTGATCAAGTACTGTACTTGTTTCTGATTCAAGCAAGCAACATCACGTTAACACCCAGTACATCAGGATGTCTTAAATCCCTACTCTAGGGAAAAATAAGTGGAAAATTACACAGTGTGCCACCAGCAATTTCAAGCCAAAGAACTATACGGCAATGGGCAAGGTTATCAGATTTTGCCCAGATTGTGGCCCACATTGAAATCTGCCAACCCAGATTCCAAACATGTTGTTTTACTTTTTAAGGATGTTTCTAGTCCTTACAGAAGTGGAGTTTCGCAATTGATCCACTAATCTATCCCAGTAGTTCTCAACCTCTGGGTCCCCAGATGTTTTGGTCTTCAACTTCCAGAAATCTTAACAGCTGGTAAACTGGCTGGGTTTTCTGGGAGTTGTAGGCCAAAACACTTGGTGTGCTGGTACAGCTGTACCAGAAGCTCCCACTTTATTGGCTTTGTATTAAGTGTTTGCTTGCAGCCCAAGGCTTGGGATTTTACAGAAGGGTGGCTTCCTGTTAAAGTTTGCAGTTATAGGGCAGGCCACCTGTCCATCATCATTAGGTTCCTTAGTTCCACCCCTTTTGGGTTTTCAGAAGAGAAGGGAGCCATTTTTAGTCAGTCACACACAAGGAAGCTAGTCTATAGGACGCAAATAGCTCGTCCCGTAGGAAAAGCTTCATTCCTCAGGATCAGGCCCGTAGCCAGGATTTCGATTCGGAGGGGGGGAGGCTAAGTTTGTTTCGAGTGAAAGAGGGTCTACCCTAGCAAACCTTTTGTATCATTACCCCAATACCCCCATGCATATGGGATATATTGAGTATGGTGATCAGATCATTATATGAATAAACATAACAGTTTAAATAATGCACCAGTAAGACCTTTTCGTGAACCACCATGAGAATTTGGGAGGGGGGGGCTGAAGCCCTTCAAGTCCCCCCCCCCCCCCCCCCCCCCCCCCAGCTACATGCCTGCTCAGGCTCATCTGGGGATCATCCGGGGATCATAGGAACAGAAGGAAAAGATCCCAAAGGCTCTGACTGAGAGCTCACAGCCTCTCAGCCTCACAGCACCAGAGAAGAAAATAGCCCTGAAGTTCCCACAGGACAGCATTACAGAACCACTGAATTCCATCTGGAATATCTTCAAGCCTTGGCTGGTAGGTTTACTCAATGTCCAGACGCATTTGGGATCGGTAGTAAGACCCAGACCAGCAAGGCCCAGATATTAGAGTGCCTGGGAGAGATTTTAAAGGGTTCTTCCTCATGCTGAGAAAGTACAGTTAATTCAAGTCAGTGCCAGTCTCTTAAAGACTAGAATAAGAAAACCTTGAAGTGTTGTTTGAAGATTCGTTATTTGTTCCTTAATAAAGACTTTGTTGTACCATTAAAGACTCCAAAGACCATCACTTCAGGAATTCCCTAAGAATCTCTCTTTGAGGCACCCCGGCTTCCCACTGGGTTTAAAGTATACGTCCTATAGAATAAAGACAATTTGTTCAGATTCAGTGCGCGACAGAACACTTGGGGACCACAGATTGAGAACCACTGATCTATCCAATTGTTTTGCACAATTGTCCTCTTACTACCTGGTAGAGAGGGAAAGAGCCATTCCCATTTTTCTTTCTCCTTCCCTCAGTTCAACTTTAGCTCCTCACCACTGCTCCTGCTACTACCTACTTACATCTTGTATTCTTGCACATCTCCATCTCCCCCTGTTCTCTCACCCTTAGAGATTTCCTGAGTTATTTTAATGGATCTGTACATTTTGAAATCAGTTTAAAAACTGATTGCAAGAAGCTACTTATTATTATAACGTTGTGATTAGAACAGCATTAGAAGTGATTGTGCTTGACAAATTTTTGTTGTTATTTTTATATTTAAAATATCACAGGTGCCACTTTATGTGGTTCCTGTCTGCCTATTAATTTTCACAACAACGCTATGAGAGGGATTTGCTGAAGAATAATGATGGTCCAAAGCCACATCGTAATAAATACCACTGACCAGGCAAGGATTTGACCCTTAATCTTCCTGTCCCACACTTTAAAATTAATTTATACTAGTTCTTTCAGTCCTGTATATAAAAATTGTACTATGGCTGAACATAGTAGCAGAGAAAATAAGAACAGCTAAATGTTGAATTTCTATAATTAGAATGCACATTCAAATATAACTATGATTTGCATAATATGCAAAAATAGATGTCCAGATTTGAAGAGCTGGAATATGGCACCTCCAATAATTGGTCAGACTGGGAATAGATAGACCCCTCTATGGCACATGCAAGTGCTATATCGATAAAAACTTTGGTAGCCTGACCAAGAAGGAATTGTCTCTTCTTTGAACTCAGAACTTCAAGAAGAAGCCTCAGCAAATTTCTTAATGTGCATTTCTTTCTCTGACTTGATGATTGTCACCTCACAGGGTGTAATATAGGATTGCCAGTCTTTAACATATAATATTAAATTGTTCTCTGACTCAAGAGATTGAACTTTGGAGATTTTTTAATGGCAATTTGCTCTTATTTTGTTATTTCTGTTTTACAGGACACTTGGAGAAGAGCTATTTGATATGTGGGGGGGGGGGGGGGAAAAATATTGAGTCCGCCTGCTATTTCCACTCAATTGAGTCAGTGCTCCAGCAGTGGAAGTATTTGCATAATGTTGGTGTGATCTGGCTGCCTTGTTAAGCTGATTCCTCCTGCGACACATATAGTTGACACCAATGCCCTGCCTGAGTAAAGAGACAAAGGATGCTTCTACACTGGCACAAAATACCAGTTCTGAGCCACATCTTGGCCACATGTGGGTGCTATACCCAACCTCATTGGCAGGGGACCAACCACACAGTCCAGACATGCCAATGCTGGGTCAGCATGGTTGGATATGGGCACACCCTCCCAATTCTCCCTTCATCCCATTCCCCCTCCCAAAAAAATCTGAAGAGAAGGTCTCCTTACCATTGCTAGTGGCTGCCCTCTTCCTCGATCACCACCATTGATGATGTGATGGACCTTTGGAATGGGAACCCCTTTCTCTCTCCAAAGTCCCATTGCATCATCAATGAGAGCAAGCCAACAGCCTCAACACACAAGAACATGTATCCTCTTTAAATCCAGTTTCTAGCTCCTGCAGAATTCTGGAGTTTGTAGTTTAGTAAGGCCCAGGACCTCCTGGCTGAGAAGTTTAAAGGCTCCTCCCTAAACTACAAGCTCCAGCATTCTGAAGGAGGCAGAAACTGGATTTAAGGTGGAGCCATGCTCTAATGTGATGAGGGCATCGCATGGCCATTCCGGATGGCAGTCTCCACTGCCACAGCACTCACAAAAATCTAGGAAGATCCAGATCTTTGCAGGTTTTTTAAACTTAGGTATAAGACAGAATAAAAGCCAGGTTAAACCACATTTGCCTGGATGCATAGATGGAGCGACAACCAAGTCAAAACCATGCAATCCTATGGCTCATAATGGTTTTGCTCACATAATACACACTCCATCACAAAGGCTGAACTGTAGTCTTTTTTAAAAGGAGGCAATAAATAGCTATCAGGCAGAAGTGCGAGTAGCAAGCTCTTGGAGGACATAGTCATGTGTCTCAAGGAACCGCTTCCTACTCAACTGGTTGACCACCATCAGATTTGGCAGAAAACACTGGGCTTGTCAAAACAAGGGGGAGGGGAATTCTTGTTCACTTCAAATAGGTTCAGACCAGATAATGTATGAAAAAAAAACTTGTGTTTACCTTGAACCTGATATGATCAGACCAGATGATATACAGTCATTTCTGAGGAGACATAAAACCTTGTATGTTTCCTGTGAAGTGGCTGGGCTTAGCTAGGAAGCAGGAGGCAAGTAACACTAGACACCTGCAGTGGTGGCCCTGAGATGGATCCTTCAGCCTGGTTATCCAAGTTGTCCAAGAAAGCAGAAGCATCCACAGTGGAGAACCCAAGGATCAAGAGTAACCAATCTGCATTCAGATATGAACCTGTGTAGACCATCAATAGGTCATTTCATTCCATAAATGTGGCATTAATGGGGTGAATATGAGACAACTACATAGTAAAATACTCTAGATTGCACCGAGATCATTTGGGTTGGTGTGGAAAGGACCTCTATCAGGTTGCCATTGTGTGAAGGTTATATTTAACTGCCTTTGACCAGCTTCTGTACGTAATATTTTTGTGTCCATTTATCATTTGCCCTTTGGTCAGCCTTAACTACGCATCCTCTCTTTGCATTAACATAATGGGAATATTTGTCCTTTCTGTAAACTTTTTAATACTATTGCTTACTGTTCCTCAAATAGTTTCCTTACCCAAAACACATATAAGCTTTCTGAAAATATTTGACCTTTGGGATCTAAAAACTGGGAAAGAAGTGCACATTGGAGGGAATGTGCCTGCCGAGATTCGGCAGAGATTAAAATGCATCCCTGGCATTCAAAAATTGCTGGGGCATGGCTTACAGCAGTTGTTATTGAACTCCAACTCCCAGCATTTTTTTACCAATGTCTGGCTGGAGCTACTAGGAGCTACAGTCAAGTAACATCTGGAATGGGACACAATTCCCATCCTTGGCTTACAAGCACAAAAGATAAGCAAACAGGTCTCCAAAGGCTTTTAAAATGTTTTAATGCATTTGCATGTATGAGCAAGACTCATCCTGACAGAGCAACAATAGATTAAAACGATTAAACAAATAGCTCTGTTAAAATCCAATTAAAACATCTGAAACAGAAGGAGCACTTACTCTCTCAAACGTTTACCCTTAGCCCCAAACCCACTTCAGATCTCAAAGCCTCACAAAAGAAGCTCATGGAATTGTGACTTTTTTTTCTCAGGGTTTAGCGCCTGCCTTCAGTGCTTCCTTTCTGAGAAACCTCTGCATGGAAATAGGGTCGACCTTAGGGGCAAGCAGCACATGACATGGAGATCTATGTAACTTTCCCTCCGCATTTGCTTTTTAATGAAAAACAACATCTGGAGGCTGCAATCAGGAGTCAGGGGTGGGAGGAGGAGGGGGGTGAAACCAGCTTTCTTAGAATAACCTCTTTCAAGCTACTATTATTCTCCACAAGAGTTGTCTCTTTTCTCCTACAACAGGAAAAGCAGTATGGGGGACACATTTTGAAAGGAAAAGCAGCTAGCAGGGAAGTGATTAACTAGTAGGAAATGTGCTGTGTCTTCAAGCAAGGAGAACAAACTACATTCTGTATCACGGTGTGGATCCTTATATTAAGTGACATTGTACAGTCCAGTGTGTAAACACTATAAAGACAAATGTAAAAAGTTGGAAGTATCTCTCTCCCTCACCCCCTCTCTATATATGTATGTATATATATATAACCACTTAGGCAATCCCTTGTTGTCCGAGTAGCATTGTCTTCCAAGATCGGAGTACTGGTGGTGGGTCTGTATGTGACTGTGGAACCCTATTCTTGACCTGCATGTTCTCCCGCAGTGAGGGCATCGGTTTCCAGGTGGAAGGCAGTCCCGGTCAGGATTGGCTTGATGCACCTTCCTCTTGGCATGTTTCTCTCTTTCACCTTCCATTCATGCCTCTTCAAATTCTACAGCACTGCTGGTCACAGCTGGCCTCCAGCTGGAGTGCTCAAGTTCCAGGGCTTCCCAGTTCTCTGTGTTTATGCCAGAGTGTTTAAGGTTGGCTTTAAATCACTTTTTCCTGCCCACCAACTTTCTGTTTTCTGTTCTTGAGTTCGGAGTAGAGCAACCGCTTGGGAGATGGTGGTCGGGCATCTGGACAATGTGGCCAGTTCAGCAAAGTTGATGGCAGAGGACCATTGCTTTAGAGCTGGTGGTCTTTGCTTCTTCCAGCATGCTGAGATTTGTCCACCTGTCTTCCTATGAGATTTGCAAGATTTTTTGGAGGCAACACTGATGGAATCATTCTAGGAGTTGTATGTGACATCTGTAGATAGTCCACATTTCGCAGGCATATAACAGGGTTGGGAGTTCAATAGCTTTATAAACAAGCACCTTGGTATCCCTACGGATGTCCCTCAAACACTCTGTGCTTCATTTGGAAAAATGCTGCACTCGCAGAGCTCAGGCAGTGTCACTTCAGTGTCACTTCAGTGTTGTCATCATCATCACTCTTTGCCCAGTGGTGGAGGTTCCTTCTTTGGAGGCTTTTAAACAGAGGCTAGATGACCATCTGTTGGGGGTGCTTTGAATGTGATTTTCCTGTTTCTTGGCAGGGGGCTGGACTATATGGCCCATGAGATCTCTTCCAGCTCTATGATTCTATGAGTCTATGATAATCATCATCATCTGAGCCACATATTTACAGGATTGATTTTATAGAGTTATTGTACTGGCCAAGCTTACAGGACTGTTTTAAGGATTGCTGAGAGACATTTGTGTAGCCCTATATTGTATGAATGCCTGGTTATTATCACAATGCGTGGGGCACAGAAATATGCAGAGAAAAGCATCTTAAATCATCTACAATCTCTCTCAGAGATCCAGCCCTCTGTGTTCATAAGAGATATTCTGCATGGACAGGTGCCTCTAAAATGATCAGGTTAGGTCAGCCAGGGCTCCTTGCCTGTCATCATTCTCAGTGGCGGAGCACATATGTCACTTGCTAGAGCTGTCATCATTGCTCAGTGGCAAAGCACATATGTATACTTCGCATACAGAATAATCCTGGGCCTGTTCCCTGGTGTTTTTAGTTAAAGGATTGCAGGACATAGGCCTGGGGAGAACCTCAAAACAAATCTCCAGGGAGCTGCTGTATCTCAGAGTAAAAAGCACTGCCTCGCTGTTCCGCTTCACCTCAATATGATCATGCAGTTGAAGACTATACATCCCCTTTGGTCAGATTTGAGCTGGGGTGTGACACAGAGTGCTCATTCCCTTCAGAGATGAACAGCTTTGGGATCTTGTCCCCAATGAGGAATTGCTTTGCCATTCTGATCACTTCCCCTTCCTCTCCTCTTGCTCAAAACTCTCCTGGAGAGAGCCAGAGAGATTCTAACACATGCAGTTCCTATCCATCTGCTCTCTTGTCACATCTCTGTCTCCCTGATTATTTTAATGAGGATAATGATTCACACCTGGGCAATTCAAATATGCCAACAATAACAATTTTAATTAGTTTCTACTTTTTAAAAAAACCCTGAACTGTTGGCATTAACATTTTAAAATGCCTTTACCAGCAGCTTCCACACAAAAATGAGTAACTGGTGGATGACACGTTGAGAAGGAGTGGGACGCAAGTGGACATGGATGAACGGATGGGTGGAGGATGCAGTTATAGCAGGAAGATGTGCTGAGGTAGAACCTGATGAAGTTCCAGGGCTCTTCAAGGCACCACACATCACTGCTATTGCCCCAGTTGTGAGCTCTAAATCGATCCTGACTCATGGTGACCTGAGGTTTTCTTGGCAAGAGGGATTTTTTGCTTCTGACTTTTTCTGGGACATAGGTCCCATTAACTGTACTGAACTATCTTATATTAGTGTACACTGACCATTTAATGCATGTTCGAACTGTGTCATATGGTAGTGTAGATGGGGCCAGAGAGAATACAACGTGTCCAAGATCACCCATGGCTGAATGGAGATCCAAACCCGGCTCTCAAGAGCTGTAGTACAATACTCACACACCACACCAGCTCTCATATCATTGCTATACACTAAACTTTATTGATAATGCAGAAGACTCACAGTCCTCTTACAGCAGAGGAATGCATCAACATCCTTTAGCTCAATGGTTCTCAACCTGTGGGTCTCCAGATGTTTAGGCCTTCAACTCCCAGAAATCCTAACAGCTGGTAAACTGGCTGAGATTTCTGGGAGTTGTAGGCCAAAACACCTGGGAACCCACAGGTTGAGAACCACTGCTTTAGCTGAACCCTTGGAGCAAGTGGTTCAATCAGACCTTCAAACCACAAATTCCAGAACCAATACTTCTAAACCCTATAATTGGAAAATGGGTGCCCAGTGGGTGAGGCTACTGGCAGGTAGATTTCTGGGTAGCACAGGTAGTATGTCTGGTCTATTCCAGTCACAAGTCAGTTCCCAACTCTAATCTGCAAAGCTGAAATTAAACTATCTAGCAGAGGCTTTTTGTTGTTTATTCGTTCAGTCGCTTCCGACTCTTCATGACCTCATGGACCAGCCCATGCCAGAGCTCCCTGTCACCCGTCACCACTCCCAGCTCCTTCAAGGTCAAGTCAGTCACTTCAAGGATACCATCCATCTTGCCCTTGGTTGGCCCTTCTTTCTTTTTCCTTCACTTTCCCCAGCACAATTGTCTTCTCTAAGCTTTCCTGTCTTCTTATTATGTGACCAAAGTACTTCATCTTTGCCTCTAATATCCTTCCCTCCAATGAGCAGTCAGGCTTTATTTCCTGGACTGGTTGGAACTTCTCATGGTCCAAGGCCCTCTTAGAACTTTCCTCCAATACCACAGTACAAAAGCATCTATTTTCCTACTCTCAGCCTTCCTTACGGTCCAGCTCTCTCATCCATAGGTTACTACGGGGAATACCATTGCTTTAACTATGTGGATCTCGGTTGCCAGTGTGATGTCTCTACTCTTCACTATTTTATCAAGATTGGTCATTGCTCTCCTCCCAAGAAGTAAACGTCTTCTGATTTCCTGGCTGCAGTCTGCGTCTGCAGTAATCTTTGCGCCTAGAAATACAAAGTCTGTAACTGCCTCCATGTTTTCTCCCTCTATTTCCCAGTTATCAATCAGTCTAGCAGAGCCTACTAAATGCTAATTAATTTTTTTCCCTGATAGTAGATAGCTGTTTAATTTTTGGGCATAATGTTAATAAGAGCTAATCTAGAACCAATCTGCTTTTGGCAAGGAACATACCAACTTGTGGTTGGTGCTATGTACCTTCAAGTTCTGGACAGAGATCTGAACCCTGGTTGTTCAACAATCAAACCCCTCCATCATTTTGGGAAAAACGGAGCTCAGGTATGAGCTGAAATGAGGGATAGCTTTTGAGATTTGAACAATACATTGTTCATACATGGAGGGGAATGTGATGGTAGAATCTTGAGCTTATGCTGTGCCTTACCATAACTTGATTTAGTATCTTGCGAATAAAGGAAAAAAATACTGTTAATAAGCATGCATTGTATTAAACTCTTTACTAATTTCTTATTTGTAAAGATACACATCTTTTAAAGAAAAACAATATAACAACTTGAAAACAATTTCCGCCTATAATTTGAAACAGAACTTTGAATTAATGTACTAATTAACTCATCAAGCTGTACTTTGTTAGATACTCTAACAATTACTCTTAACTCACTTTATTCCCCAGCCAATGCTGAACTTGGTAATATGCTTCATTGAAATAAATCATTAAATCATTAGAATGGATGCCTCCCCCTCTGTCAGATTCAGGTACAGACAAAGGTCTGCTGCCATGGGAAAATAAAATATGAGAACTGGAAGAAATTTGCCACAAGGTTGTGGGATTTGGCAGGCTAATCTGTGTGATTTCTTTAGGAAGTAAACAGACAGGAGGAGAGAGATCCCCATTACTGAGCAGAAGAGCTAGATGTATAGAACAGAAAAAGTAAGCTTGGGAGGAGGAGAAAAATGAGGGATAAAAACAAATATGTGTCTTGGAATGGAATGAGTTTAGAGAAGTAATTTGTTTGCTTACCGGGCCCTCAATCTGCTAGGACATATCTGGAATGCCATGGCTTTTAAGCTGAACAGTAGGCGTTCCCTCTCCCAGGACTTTATGAAAGAAAAGTGATTAGAAATGTTCTGGACGTGTCCACCAGGACTCCTTTCAGGAACATTGTTGTGTGGCTTATGACAACTTTAAGGTGGCTTCACCATCGAGTTTTTATGGCAAGATTTCTTCAGAGGATTGTTGTAGGTTTTTCCGGGCTATATGGCCATGTTCTAGAGGCATTTTCTCCAAATGCCTCTAGAACATGGCCATATAGCCCAGAAAAACCTACAACAACCCAGTGATTCCGGCCATGAAAACCTTCGACAATACATTTCTTCAGAGGAGTTTGCAATTGCCTTCCTTTGAAGTTGAGAGAATGTGATTCACCCAATGTTACACAATTGGTTTCTTTCCATGGTTGAACAGGAATTTGAAACCAATATCACCGTGTCCTAATTGTACACTCCATCTACTATTAGAATTGCATGTGGATCTGTTTTCCTTAGTTGCATCCTTTCTTTTGTTACTTTTGTTACCTTCAGGAGCACGTAACAGGAAGCCTCCTCCCGATACAAAAATCAGCTCAAGACAAAAACAAGCAGGAGCCAATCCTGGCTCCTCACCTGCTTTTCATGAGCAGCCTCCTTGCCTTGGAGTGCATGGGTGGCATGCAGGCCCAGAAATTGCATGCCTCTGCCTGCAGCCAAGCACCTCCTCTAGAGTAAACTTGCCTCCTTGTCTTGGAAAGTGCACGTGGCATGCAGGCCCAGAAAGCATATGCATTTGCCTGCAGCCGAGCATCTTCTCTGGAGTAAACTTGCCTCCTCACCTTGGAAAGTGGGTGTGACATGCAGGCCCAGAAAGTGCATGTCTTAGCCCAGTGGTTCTCAACCTTCTTAATATAACGACCCCTTAATACAGTTCCTCATGTGGTGACCCCCAAGCATAAAATTATTATTGCTACTTCATATCTGCAACTTTGCTACTGTTATTATGTAACAGTATGTATTATGATATGCAGGATGTATTTTCATTCACTGGACCAAATGTGAATACTGGTGGGGTTGGGGGGATTGATTTTGTCATTTGGGAGTTGTAGCTGCTGGGATTTATAGTTCACCTACAATCAAAGAGCATGCTGAACTCCAACAACGACAGAATTGAACCAAACTTGGCACACAGAACTCCCATGGCCAACAGAAAATACTGGAAGGGTTTGGTGGGCATTGACCTTGAATTTTGGAGTTGTAGTTCATCTACATCAGAGACTCAAACAATGATGAATCTGGACAAAATTTGGCACAAATACTCAATATGCCCAAATATGAACTCTGGTGGAGTTTGGGGAAAATAGACTTGGACATTGGGGAGAACTCACATGACCAACAGTAAATGCTGTATTTTTTGATGATCTTTGGTGACCCCTCTGAAACCCCCTCATGACCCCGCCTCCCGGGGTCCCGACCCCCAGGTTGAGAACCACTGTCTTAGCCTGTACCTAGGCGCCTCTTCTAAAATAAGAAACTGATAAGAAGCCCCCTTAAAGCACGAGCCTGCCTGCAGCTGAGAACCTCTCCTCTAGGGTAGAGCTTAAATGACAGGAAGGGGAGCCTAGGAAGCCCACCCCCTGTAATGAACCAACAGAAAATGGATCTTTCAGCACCGCAAAGCAAAAAACAGATATCTGCCTTCTCAGTTTCAGGAGGCTCCCAAAAATGGATTGGGGCCCCCACCAAAAGCCAGGACACAAAACAGATCAAGGTTTATCCGAATTGCACAAGCCTAACCACTACACTGTACTGGCATCCTCTTCAGTAACAATAACTATATTGATAATAGTCTATATAGTTGTATTTTGCATATTGTATAATATGTGATTATTATATACAATACAATAATATACTATATATGATAATTGTATATTTTATAATGTTTAATTTAATTATTATAATGTTTTATATTACAAATATTATAATATATTTCTTAATAATAATATTATATACTGCTGAGCCCTCTATAATCTTGTACAAACAGTGCTATGCACTGAACTGAAAAAAAAACCTCAAATCCATCCCACATTTCATTCTTTCTTGGTTTCTCCCTCTCTCCTCCCACCATTTTTTCCAGTCTGCAATACCTTTTAATGATGCAATTATGGTAAGATGGATGCAGAGAGGATTTGGCTTGTTAGATGCCTGCTCATTGCAACTGAAAAAGCCAAAAATTGAATGTGGGATCTTTGGCTCTAAAGGCAAAAAATGTGCTCTGCCTAACATCTTTACAGACTGTGCTTAATTCTTAGCAGAGAATACAGTGATGCTGTTGTGCTGAAAAATGTTCTGCATATGCTCAGAGACTCTCAAATTTTAGGTTAAGAATTCTACTTGACTTTGCTGACTTTTGCAGCTGTGCACTTATTGTTGTATTTGCTGTGAATCAGTGGCTTTTAAGTGAAATAAATCACTCCTCATTAGCAGAAAAAGACACTCGAGGAGTACAGCAGTATTTATACTGGTGGGTTGGAAAGAAAAAAAAAGAATTACAGATAAGCAATACACTTATTTGAAGAGGCTATAAGCATTCATGCTTTCCCAACCTGGCTATGGCCACATGTGTCAAACTCCTGCAATTCCCTAGCACAAACCATACTATGGTCTTTGTCATTGATGTGAAGAACAATTCTGGGTGGGATGACTATAACTTTAAGGTATCTAAGGTAAACTGTTACAACCTGCATACCATCTCCTGTACTTCCTAATTCTTTGTATTTCCAAACATTTCAAACAATTTGTTGTTGAAGGCTTTCATGACTGGAATCAGTGAGTTGCCCATATTTGTCCACATGCTTGTGGATTTTCTCTAACAACCTCCATGTCAAACTACACAAAGAAGCCACTGAAATCCATAAGCATGTGGACAATTTCAACAGATACATTGAACAAAATCTGGCTACCAGTATTTAAAAACTCTAAAATTAGGACAGTAAATAAAGAACAACACCTTGCATACAGGAGAATTCCAGACAGGAAACAATCAGGACCAGCTAACACCTCCCAACAAAGGATTCCCCCAGGCAGGAATCAGCCAAGCCTTGAGAGAATAATTCTGGAATATGGACATACAGCCCGGAAAACTCACAGCAACCCATTTCAAACAATTATTTAACTGAACCTAATTGAACAATTTAATATATTGGATTTTGTTGTAGTGAATTGATTCTCTCATTTTTAATGTTTAACATTATTAAATAAATTTTCAATTACTATTTCAAGCTCTAATCTGAAGTGATATCACCCACATTTTCTGCACTCTGTACTACATTCAGTTGTGGCAATGTAGACCGCATGTGTTAAACGCAAGGCCCACAGGCCAAATCTGGCCCACCGTGCCATTTTATGTGGCCCTCCAGATCATGGATTACAGCTCTTGTATTCCTCATCACTAGACATCATGAGTAGAGATTATGAGAGTTGTGATACCGTAACATCTGGAAGTCTGCAATTTGTTCTATTTAGTCAGCGTAGTGATGATGGTGATGTTGATGATGATAACTTTATTCTTATATTCCGTCACCAACTCTCCGAAGGGACTCAGGTGGCTTACATACGGCACAAAAAATAAAAATAAAAATGAAGCACGACATAAAATACAAAAAATTAAAACACATACGCATATTAAAACATTAACTCATATTCAGTACAACTGAGGTCATCAAGCAGTGGCAGTAAACTACTGTAAACATGGCCAAGCTATAAACAATAGGAATGTAATAAGTGCAGGTTGCAGCAATGGAGAGAAAGCATAGAATAAAGTGCAAGGATGTGCAACTACTGTAACTGCGCAGAACAACTAGGGACTAAGCCAGGGGGTCTTAACCTTACTAATGCTGTGACCCCTTAATACAGTTCCTCATGTTGTGGTGACCCCCAACCATAAAATTATTTTTATTGCTACTTCATAACTGTAATTTTACTAATGCTATGAATCGTAATGTAAATATCTGATATGCAGGGTATATTTTCATTCACTGGATCACATTTGGCACAAATACCCGATATGCTAAAATCTGAATACTTAATGGGTTGGGGGAGGGGATTTATTTTGTCATTTGGGAGTTGCTGGGATTTATAGTTCACCTCCAATCAAAGAGCATTCTGAACTCCACCAATGATAGAATTGAACTTGGCACACAGAACTCCCATGAACAAAAGAAAATACTGGAAAGGTTTAGTGGACATTGACTTTGAGTTTTGAAGTTGTAGTTCACCTACATCTAGAGATCACTGGGGAAACAAACAATGATGGATCTGGACCAAACTCGGCAAGAATACTCAATATGCCCAAATGTGAACACTGATGGAGTTTGGAGAAAATAGACTTGACATTTGGGAGTTGTAGTTGCAGGGATTTATAGTTAACCTATAATCAAAGGGCCTTTCCAGTCAGGCCATTATCCCAGGAGCGGATTTTCCTGGGGACCCATCAGCACTCACCCCAGAAAGCACACACTTCCTGGGGTGGGTGTAAAGATGTTGTACTGGGACTTTCCAGTACAACACCGGGACACTTAACCCCCTCTCCAGAAGCCCCCTAAACATAGTAAAAAAAGGAAAAMAATTCATCCGGCCTCCATGGGACGTCTGCTGGAGTTCTCCTGGTGCGTACAAATAAGGCACCAGGAAAAGGGGGGGCAGGCTTTATTTTCCTCTCCCCCCCCCCCCCTTGTCCTGGCGCATCATTTCTACATGCCAGGAGAACTCCGGCAGCCATCCCATGGAGGCCGGATGATTTCTTCTCATTTTTTATTGTGTTTAGGGGGGTTTCTGGGGATGGGATTGGTATTCCCACAGTTTTCCTGGCTAAATTAGTATTAGAAGGCATGGGATAAACCCACTGCAGTATTCTGCAGTCCAGACACCAGAAGTAGTGGCTTTATCTCGTGTCTTCCAAGAAGGAACCTGGTTTGAATTTAGATATAAGGCTTGAATTTAGATGCACGGTTTGAATTTAGATACAAGGCTTGTGGATTTGATATCTGAGTTTAAAATGTGTTTTTACCTTTGCCCAACCCCAAAGCCATAAGTGTTGTTGGGCTGCAATTCCTATTATCCCCAGACTGCACAGTAGATCATCAAAAGTGATGGGAGTTGTTGTTAAATAACTTCTGGGGACCCAACCTGGGTTAAAACTGAAGAACTATGTACAAAAAAGTATAGCTGGACCTTTGAAGGCAACCATAAGTCTGATGTGGCCCTCAATTAAAATGAGTTTGACATCCCTGATGTAGACTGTGACTGAAGTGCAGGCAGAAACATAAAGATTATTGCTTGAGGCAGAAAGTTCAAATGGTATTAGCTCCCACCTCCCCCACAACCTTTTTAAATTAACTTGGGTTGTAATTCACTCAGTTATTTCACACAAGTCTTATTAAAATTAAAAGGTGCTTTCTTAATTTCAGTTCAGCTATGCCTTGTGCAAAAGCATACTCTGGTGGATCATTCTATCAGAGCTATCTGTATATCTCTAATAGTACCTCACATATGTGGTTGTGTGTTCCCCTTTGGGCAGGACCACCTTCATTGCACAGGATGGGAGTCATGATCAGGTGTTAGTGTTGGTGCAGCAGTAGAGGGACTCACTAGAAAGACATTGCAGGAGACAATGTGTAGTTCTTCTCTCCTCTGATGAAATCCAGGTTGACTGAATGCCTATCCTGTTAATGGGTTGTTGTAGGTTTTTTGGGCTGTACGGCCATGTTCTAGAAGCATTCTCTCCTGATGTTTCACCTGCATCTATGGCAGGCATCCTCAGAGGTTGTGAGGTCTGTTGGAAATTAGAAAAATTGGGTTTATATAGCTGTGGAAAGTCCATGGTGGGAGAAAGAACTCTTGTCTGTTGGAGCTAGGTGTGAATGCTTCAGACCTCAGAGGTTGTGAGATCTGTTGGAAACTAGGAAAATTGAAATCCACAAGCATCCAGACCAGTGGTTCTCAACCTTCCTAATCCTGCGACCCCTTAATACAGTTCCTCATTTTGTGGTAACCCCCAAGCATAAAATCATTTTCGTTGCCACTTCCTAACTGTAATTTTGCTACTGTTTTGAATCATAATGTAAATATCTTATAGGCAGGATCAGGCATGTAGCCGGGGGGGGGGGCTTGGGGGGCTTCAGCACCCCCCCCGAAATTCTCATGGTGGTCCACGAGAAGGCCTTACTGGTACATTATTTAAACTGTTATGTGTATTCATATCATGATCTGATCACCATGCTCAATATATCCCATGCATGGGGGTATTGGGGTAACGATACAAAAGGTTTGCTAGGGTACACCCTCTTTCACTCAGACTCAGCCCCCCCCCCCATCAAACTCAGCTCCCCCCGAAACATAATCCTGGCTATGGGCCTGGGCAGGATGGATGTATTTCCATTCACTGGACCAAATTTAGCACAAATACCTGATACACCCAAATTTTAGTACTGGGGGGGGGGGAGTTGAAATTGCTGGGATTTATAGTTCACTTAAAATCAAAGAGCATTCTGAACTCCACCAATGATGGAAATGAACCAAATTTGGCATACAAAACCAACAGAAAATACTGGAAGGGTTTGTTGAGCATTGACCTTGAGTTTGGGAATTGTAGTTCACCTACATCCAGAGAGCTCTGTGGACTCAAACAATGATGGATCTGGACCAAACTTGGCATAAAGACTCCATATGCCTAAACGTGAACACTGGTGAAGTTTGAGGGAGAATAAACCTTGACATTTGGGAGTTGTAGTTGCTGGGATTTATAGTTCACCTACAATCAAAGAACATTCTGAACACCACCAATGATAGAATTGGGCCAAACTTCCCATGGAGAACCCCCAGGACCAATAGAAAATAGTGTGTTTTCTGATGGTCTTTGGTGACCCCCTCTGACATCCCTCATGACACCCCCCCCCAGGGGTCCCGCCCCCCAGGTTGCGAAACGCTGGTCTAGACATTTTCAACAAAAAGGAAGAAACCATGAAAATACTGGATACCAGTATTTAAAAAACCTCTAAAATTATAACAGTAAATAAAGAACAAAAATCAAACAAGGGGAGAACAAGCCCTATGAGGAGCGGCTTAAGGAGCTTGACATGTTTAGCCTGAAGAAGAGAAGGCTGAGAGGAGATATGATAGCCATGTATAAATATGTGAGAGGAAGCCACAGGGAGGAGGGAGCAAGCTTGTTTTCTGCTTCCTTGGAGACTAGGACGCGAACAATGGCTTCAAACTACAAGAGAGGAGATTCCATCTGAACATGGGGAAGAACTTCCTGACTGTGAGAGCCGTTCAGCAGTGGAACTCTCTGCCCCGGAGTGTGGTGGAGGCTCCTTCTTTGGAAGCTTTTAAACAGAGGCTGGATGGCCATCTGTCAGGGGTGATTTGAATGCAATATTCCTGCTTCTTGGCAGGGAGGTTAGACTGAATGGCCCATGAGGTCTCTTCCAACTCTTTGATTCTATGATTCTATGATTCTATGAACTCCAGAGAAGAAACAATCAGGAACACCTAATCACCTCTCAACAAAGGATTCCCCCAGGTAGTAACAAGTCACACCTAAAACCTGTCAGGCCATCAAATGCTAATCAAGGTGGCCAATTGAAACAGTCACACCTACCTCCAACAGACAAAAGTTCTGTCTCCCACCCTGTACTTTCCACAGATATATAAACCCAACTTTCATAGTTTCCAACAGACCTCACAACCTCTGAGGATGCTTGCCACAGATGCAGGCAAAACGTCAGGAGAGAATGCTTCAAGAACATGGCAATACAGCTCGAAACACCTACAACTTACCCAGTAATTCCAGCCATGAAAGTCTTTGATAACATATCCTGTTACTGTTTCTGTATGGTAACAACACAGCACCAAGGTCCACAGGGAATAGGGACTATTTAAAGAGCTGGACATGTTTGTGAGAAATTGGTTGTTATGTTCCCTAGAAACCTCAAGTCCTTTTAATACCATACAAGGAATACAAGTAAGAGACAAGAAGCAGAGAGGATGGAGGGCAACCAGGGAGCCTGGGAATCAGAGTCACTTGGAGCCAGGCTGAAAGCAAGAAAGGAGGGGGAAATAGCTTAGAGGGAATATTTCCAGATGACTACAGAGAGTACAATGTTATTCTTAGCTTTTGCTGTCCCACAGTTGGACGTGGAAGCAAGTTTATTGCAGGCAAGATTACCAGGCTGGGGAAAACCTTTTGAAATCAAGATATGCAGTGTATTCATCACTCTTTCACTCTGTTCTTCCTCTGGTTCTAATTCTAATTTATTCTCACGATAACCATTTGATACAGATCTTGTGAGGGGGGGGTATTTCTATGTGAAATGGAAGCCCTATAGCTGTACCGCTTCAAATTGCACGCAGATCAGATGAAGAAACGCTTCTCCACTTTTTCAACAACAAGAAGATCTGTGCAACCAAAGCAAATACATTTGTGGGGAGGGTCTAGTCCAGCACAATCACTTGGTGTACTAGTCTCTCTTTAGGGGGAAATGCCATATAGGCATTCCCATATAAAGCACAAACTCATATTTACATCACATTTATCACAATGTAAAATAGATAATAGTGTGATATGTGCCATTCAGTGGTATATACTGGAGGAAGCACTGTGGACTCAAACTATGGTGGATCTGGATCAAACTTGGCACAAATATTCAATTTGCCCAAATATAAACACAGATAGAGTTTGGGGGAAATAGACCTTGACATTTGGGAGTTGTAGTTACTGGGATTTACAGTTCATCTACAATCAAAGAGCATTCTGAACCGCACAACAACAGAATTGGGGCAAACTTCCCACGCAGAACCCCCATGACCATCAGAAAATAAAGCCATCCAGTCCAACTCCCTTCACCAGGGCAAGAAAACATAATCAAAGCCCCCTTGACAAAAAGCCATCTAGCCATAGATATAGATAAATATATATATGATTCACACACTCACATATATAGTATTATAGATTTGAAAGGGACCCCTAAAGAAGGGCAATTATATGTTGTATGTTCCAGAGTTGGAACATACTCTGGAACAGCAGAGTATGTTCCAAATCAGATAATCCCCACATCAACACTGACAAAGAAACAACAAGAAATACTGTTTATCCACAAACATAAATAAATTACACATATTAAAAACAAACATTTTCTCGTTACTTTATTTTCCAGATCACCAGACTGGGCCACAGCAAAGCATGGCAGGGGACAGCTAGTCTATATAAATAAAAATGTAATGTTTGTTTGTGGGATTAACATAACTCAAAAACCATTGGACAAATTGACAAGAAATTTGGACACTACACCCCTAACAGGCCAATGAGTGACCATCACTCACAAACCACTCCCAACAAACTGTGGGAAGGACTTAAACACCCCATAAAGCGAAATGATGATACAGCACAGGTGTGAAAATGACAGCTCCCAGCATCCCCTGGACCAGGCCCTTTAGGGGAGGAGGATGCTCCAAATGCACTGCTTCCAAGCTGCAAGCTTGCTTCTCCTTGGATTTCTTTGAGAGCATCCCAAGCCATACATATTTCCTATTTCCTATTTCTGGACTGCAACTCCCAGCAATCCTCCAGATAGATAAGATATATAGATTAGATAGAGATAGATAGTCCAAGAATAGGTAGAGAAGGAAGAAAAAGGGAGGGGAAGGAAGGAAGGAGGTAGAGAAGGAAGAAAAGATGGAAGGAGAGAATGAAAGAAAAAAGGGAAGAAAGGAAAGAGGGAGGGAAGGAGAGAAAGAAAGGAGGAGAGAAAGAGGGAAGGAAGGTTGGTCACAGCAACGCGTGACGGGTACAGCTAGTAGGCAAATAAGAGCCTAGCCAGGAATCACACACTGTCTGGGATGTCTCCTCCACTGAAGAAAGTGAGGCCATTGCTATTGGTGTCGGGTAAAGTAAAGACAATGCAACACACATACATACAAACACACACACAACCTGCTGTTCCTCATAAGCCTCTGGGTACGGGGTGACTATGGCTGGATCTACACTGCTATTTAATGCAGTTTCAGAATGCAGATAACTACATTGGATTGGATTACAGCCATTATTTATTTATTTATTTAAAACATTTATATCCTGACCTTCTCAACCTCCGAAGGGAGACTCAGGGCAGCTTGCAATTAGCAATCATTAGATGCCGACAAAGAACAATTACAGCACAGCAGTTAACATAAACAGGTCAACAACAGTAGAAATGCATTAAAATACATTTAAAATACATTAAAAATAATGGCCCTTAAAATATTAACACAAGTCTGAGTCCACAAATCCAAATCATAGTCCAGAGTCCCAGTCCAAGGTCTCTTCATTGACAATTCTCACAAGTCATTACAGTTGTTGCCCAGCCAGATTCCCGAATGCATGGTCCCAGAGCCAAGACTTGAGTTTTTTCCTGAAAGAGAGGAGAGATGGAGACACCCTGATTTCACTGAGGAGTGCATTCCACAGACGGGTGGCCACCACCAAGATGGCCCTGTCCCTCGTCCCTGCCAGTCACACTTGTGAGGGTTGCGGGATCGAGAGCATGGCCTCCCCCGATGATCGTAAACTCCAAGGTGAGTCATAGAGGGAGATACATTCGGACAAGTAACCTGGGCCGGAACCATTATAAACATCCAACTTACAAACAACTCATAGTTAAGAATGGGGTGAGACAACAGGAAGTGAGAGAAATCTACCCCTCGGGTAATTCACTCCTGTAAGACTTATGATGGGGGAAAGGGTCTCCAATGACGCTTTCTCACCAATCCTTGTTTCCACACCAAGAGATTTTTTTCCAAATCTAATTATTGCCAGCACAGAAAGCGATGCGAAATCTTTTAAACAGGGTCATAGACAACAAAACACACACCACAGGCTTGTGTGTGTGTGTGTGGGTGGGTGCGTGGGTGTGTGGGTGCGTGGGTGGGTGGGTGGGCGTGTAGCTGGAGTTACACTTTAAAAATGTACCTGTTCCAAGATATTCACAAATTCAGTTTAAGAACAAATCTACAGAACCTATCTTGTTCATAACTTGGGGACTGCTTGTATATGGGTCTAAACTGCCAGTTAATCTGCATCCCGAAATTGCATTATATGGCAGTGTAGATCCAGCCCATGTGTCCTTCTATATTGTCCTCTGTTTAAAAGCATCTTCTATTTGAAGAGATATTCAGTCCAAACCCAGCTTAAAAATTAAACTCTAGGGAGTATGTGAGACCTTGAAGTTTGAGCACATGGCTATCAAAGGGAGCAATGGTGTAATGTTTCTCATTAAGGTGAGATGCCAGACCTCTTTATTCATGGATTCGCTCATCCATGGCTTGAAAATATGTTTTAAAATCCCAAAAAGCCAATCCTGTTTGTGTCATTTTATATATGGGCACCTTTTTACTAAGGGTCCCATGATATTCTTATGAATAGGGTAATACAATCTGTACGTAATGGGCCTTGAGATTTTAGTACCCAGGGGAGGATCCTGGAACCAAGAACGAGTGCCTATCAAGGGTTCATTTGAAGTTATAAACATTATTTCCCGATTTATGTCTACACACAAATCAGAATGTGAACTCTTTGCACAGAACTGTCTCCCTTTTTTTCTTCATCTGTTTTGACAATATTTAAGGGACCATTGTAACTGGCCATTCTAACTGTTGGAAGACAGAAGTAAGTATGGCATATGGATTTCCTGGCTCCTTAAATTAGCCTGCTGCCTCAAGTGCTGTGTATTTCCACTTTCAGAAAATCAACAAAGGCCTCAGGTTGTATGTTGCTTTTCGTCGCTGCATAGAAAGAAAAAGCAAAGTTGAAGCCCTTGGGACAGCTTTCTGCTTTTTAGAAAAGTAGTGTGAAGACATGATTGTTCCATTTGTCCTGAATTCTCAATAAGAGGATTAAATCTTTGCTTATTTCATCCTCATATACAAGGACTAATAAATATAATCACAGCACAGGATGTCCCCAAAGTAGTCATACATAGGAAAAATAGGAAATGGTAGCTAAACGTACCTTTGTTGTTGTTGTTGTTGTTGTTGTTGTTGTTGTTGTTGTTCATTCAGTCGTGACTTCATGGACCAGCCCACACCAGAACTCCCTGTCGGCTGTCACCTCCCCCAGCTCCTTCAAGGTCAATCCAGTCACTTCAAGGATACATCCATCCATCCATCTTGCCCTTGGTCGGCCCCTCTTTCTTTTTCCTTCTATTTTCCCCAGCATCATTGTCTTCTCTAAGCTTTTCTTTCTTCTCATGATGTGGCCAAAGTACTTCATCTTTGCCTCTATTATCCTTCCCTCTAATGAGCAGTTGGGCTTTATTTCCTGGAGGATGGACTGGTTGGATCTTCTCGCTATCCAAGGCACTCTCAGAACTTTCCTCCAGCACCACAGTTCAAAAGCATCTATCTTCTTTCGCTCAGCCTTCCCTACATACCTTTATTTACACAATATTCATTCGAAAAATATACAGAATACTAGCTGTCCCCTGCCATGCGTTGCGGTGGCTCAGTCTGGAGACCTGGAAAATAAAGTGATGAGAAAGTGTTGGTTTCTAACATATGTAATGTCTTTATGCTTGTGGGTAAACAGTACTTCTTGTTGTTTCTTTGTCAGTGTTGATGTAGGGATTGTCTGGTTTGCCTACTCTGGAACATGCAACATATAATTGTCCTTCTTTAGGGGTCCCTTTCAAATCTATGATACTATATCTGTCATATACATGTGTGTGTGTGTGTGTGTGTGTGTGTGTGAATCATATCTATCTATCTATTAGGCCTGGGTAACAACGGAAAAATTTGTTTCTAAAATCGATTCGTTTTTTGGGGGGTTTTGCGTTTCGATATTTAAAAGAATTCCGAATTTTTTTTAAAAAAAAGTTCGATATTTACGAAATTCGTAAATGGTAAAAAAATTACAAAACAATAACGAAACAATAACGAATCGATTCGTTAATGGCGGACGCGACCGCGCAATACGCTAAAAAACCTCCAAATGGGACAGGGGGAACTTCTGAAGCTTCCCTCTCCCTCTGTTGTTGACTGTTGGTGTGATATTATAATTTTTTTCACTAATTAAACAAAAAACAACTATAAAACTTGCCCCAGACATGCGGAAATAATAACGAAACGACCTCAAACCAATAACGAAACGAATACATACCGAAATACGAAGCATTTACGAAACGAATTGAAAAATTCATTTCGTTTTTAAGCTGCTCCAGAATGGTTCGTTATCGCTTCGTTAACAAAAAAAATAACAAATTTTTAACGAATTACGAATTAACGAAACGAAACCGCCCAGCCCTACTATCTATATCTATAGCTGGATGGCTCTTTGTCAGGATTATGTTTTCTTGCCCTGGTGAAGGGAGTTGGACTGGATGGCATTAAGGCAGTATTTCTCAACCTGGGGGTCAGGACCCCTGGGGGGGAGGTCATGAGGGGTTGTCAGAAGGGTCGCCAAAGACCACCAGAAAACACAGTATTTTCTGTTGGTCGTGGGTGTTCTGTATGGGAGGTTTGGCCCAATTCTATCATCGGTTGGGTTCAGAATGCTCTTTGTTTGTAGGTGAACTATAAATCCCAGTAACTACAACTGTCGAATGTCAAGGTCTTTTTTCCCCCACACTTCGTCTGTGTTCATATTTGAGCATATGGAGTATTTGTGCCAAGTTGGTTCAGATCCGTCATTGTTTGAGTCCACAGTGCTCTCTGGGTGTAGGTGAACTACAGCTCCCAAAACTCAAGGTCAATGGCCACCAAACCCTTCCAGAATTTTCTGTTGCATGTGGGAGTCCTATATGCCAAGTTTGGTTCAATTCCATCATTGGTGGGGTTCAGAATGCTCTTTGATTGTAGGTGAACTATAAATCCCAGCAGCTACAACTCCCAAATGACAAAAATCCATTTTTTTAGTGATGGTCACACCTTGGGTTAGAAGGTGTATTGTGTTCCAATTTGGTGGCAATTCTCCCAGTGGTTTTTGAGTTATGTTAATCCCACAATCGGACATTACATTTTTATTTATATAGATTTACAAAATAATCTATGTGTTGTATATCTGAAAGTATAAAAATATAAAATATATAGTATGATACTATAATATAAAGCATGATATGAGTTTGTTAATTTTTCCTATGTATTGAGACTTTGGGGACATCCTGTAGTTTTCTGCCCACTACTTAAGAAAATGAATGCTTCTGTACATTATGTTCTCCATATTTAATCATTATGAAGTATTCCAAAGGATATTTCCATCCCTAATTCTCAAAGGGTCAGAGTACTTTTTTTTAATTAAAAAAAAGTAGAAAAAGTATGATGGTGATTTTTTTGTTGCTGCTGGGTGCGTTTTTTAACTTGAAAGAAAGCATGCGGAGTAATGGATAGAAATATTGTGTTTACCCTATGCTGCAATTTATATTACATATTTACATATTTTGGGCAATGTAAATTGGAGGCATGAGGACAAGATCCATAGTAGAAGAATAGTAGGAGCAAAGAGTTAAAATCACCCTGTTACTCCCCCCCCAACCCCCTTAGTAGGATCTTAATCTGTGTAGTAAATAATATGTAGTAACTATCCTGCCATTTTTATTTTTTATTATTTTATTTATCTGTTTCTTTATCTATTCATCACGTTGCCTGACTGTGTAAGATCACATTCCATAACAAATGCCCTAGACATTTCACACAGAATCCACTACATTCCCTCTGAGTGGCCAAATCCTTGTGGAAATATGGCAGTGCTGGCAACATCCTAGCATCAGTATGAACATGAACATGCACAGTGTATGTTTGCCAGCTACTGCTGCCAAAAATATAGGAAGGGCTTAGGAACTATTGAACTATTGTTCACAACTTCACAAAGCAACGAAAGTCATTCTTTCTCAAGAAATATGAATAAAGTACTTTGGTAGGGCTTTTTTTTATAACTACTAAAAAAAAGTCTTCCTGAATATTTGAATAAGGGGAAATTTGTTAAATTTCAGCACCTTTAAACTTGTCCTAAGGCTAATAAATAATGAATGTTATGTTTCAGGAGGCATTGTTATCAGATATGAGATTGCTATATAAGCAATAGAATGTTGATTTTTTTTTTTTTTTGGCAAATCACATTAATGACCTCTTTACACATGTCACTGGAATTGCCACCGATCATGACAATTCCAGTGGTGCACGTTCGGGAGCATGGGGAGTCTGTTGCCCCACACCCCACATTGCCCAAATCACCTAAGTTCCCATCCCATGGGGGAAAGCATCTCCTGTCCAGCTTCCCCCCACCCCCCACCAAATTGATCCAAGGCAACACAGGAAGCCTCCTGTGTTATTTATTTCCGGTATTTCTACCCCATCTCTTCTCTACCCCCGGAGACTCAGGACATCTTACATTTTGGCAGTGATTCAATGCCGCTACATATAAACAATTACAATAATACAACAACTATTAAAATATATAAAGCATTAATTAAAAACAATACATAAAGCATTAACTAAAACAATAAACAGTATCATCAGCTGTGCCATTCCAGTCAATTTTCAACCAAAGTGCTAATTTTGTCTGCTGTCCAAAAGCCAGGTCCCAAAACCATGATTTCAATTTCTTCCTGAAAGCCAGGAGGGATGAAGCTGATCTTATCTCATTTGGATGTGCGTTCCACAGGTGGGGGGCCACGGCCGAGAAGGCCCTGTCTCTCGTCCCCGCCAGGCGCATTTGAAATGTTGGCGGGAGCAAGAGCAGGGCCTCCCTGGATGATCTTAAATTACGAGATGGGACATAGAGGCAGATGTGTTCGGAAAAGTAAGCTGGGCCAGAACCATCTAGAGCTTTATAGGTCAAAACCAGCACTTTGAATTGAGCTCAGAAATGTTGCTGCGGCATGCTCTGGTTTCTCTTCTACTTTAAAATGGATCCCCACCAGAAATTGCAGTGTGTTGTGTAATGGGAGCCGGTGGGCTGTCTTAAAAGAGAAGGTAAACCGGCTCATGCCACCAATTTTGACACCATATGATGAGGTCAGATCTCATTTATTGGCTCCAGCAGGTTCACGTTTTCATACTAATATATATTTTCCTTTAAAAACAGAGAGCTTTTGAGATGATTGTGTAAACAATCCTTAGTCAAAAAGTATGGTTTATTGCTTCTTGGGGGAAATGGACTCAGCATAAGAGAAAAACCAGGGGTGATGTTAGCATTAGACTATCCTGTAACCCAACAGATTCTGCCTGAACCTGAAGCTCCATTATTATTAACTGCCA
The DNA here is from genome assembly GCF_025583915.1 of Anolis sagrei ordinatus. Classification (NCBI taxonomy): domain Eukaryota; kingdom Metazoa; phylum Chordata; class Lepidosauria; order Squamata; family Anolidae; genus Anolis; species Anolis sagrei. Next base: position 117,380,400 of record NW_026847438.1, read on the forward strand.
TCAAACTGACTTTGACTTATGGATTTTTTTATTGTGTTAGAACAAATTGAGAATATACTGCAAGTTGCTTCTGGTGTGAGAGAACTGGCCGTCTGCAAGGACATCGCCCAGGGGAAAGCCGGATGTGTTACCATCCTATGGGAGGCTTCTCTCATGTCCCCAAATGGAAGCTGGGGCTGACAGATTGGAGCTCACCCCATCTCACAGATTCAAACCACCAACCTTCAGGTCTTCAGATCAGCAGTTCTGCTGGCACAAGGGTTTAACCCATTGTGCCATTGCGGTTCCATCTTATAGTGACCCTATGAATAAGAGATCACCAAATCCTGTTATCTCCTTGGTTGCGTTTATCCATCAGTAGTTCAACCTGTCCAAGTCCTGAAGCGGTGCCTGGCTGCTGTGACGGTCTGGATGAGGGCGAGCAAATTGAAGTTGAATCCAGACAAGACAGAGGTCCTCCTGGTCAGTCGCAAGGCCGAACAGGGTATAGGGTCGCAACCTGTGCTGGACGGGGTCACACTCCCCTTGAAGGCACAAGTTCGCAGCTTGGGAGTTCTCCTGGATTCATCACTGAGCTTGGAATCCCAGGTTGCAGTGATGGCCAGGGGAGCGTTCGCACAATTAAAACTTGTGTGCCAGCTGCGCCCGTACCTTGGGAAGTCAGACTTGGCCACGGTGGGCCACGCTCTCGTTACATCTAGAATAGACTACTGCAATGCACTCTACGAGGGGTTGCCTTTGAAGACTGCTCGGAAGCTTCAAATAGTCCAACGAGAGGCAGCCAGGTTAATAACTAGGGCGGCATACAGGGAGCATACAACTCCCATGTTACGCCAGCTCCACTGGCTGCCAGTTTGCTACCGGGCACAATTCAAAGTGCTGGCTTTTCCTATAAAGCCCTAAACGGCCCCGGCCCAAATTACCCGTCCAAACGCATCTCCTTCTATGTACCATCGCGGAGATTAAGATCCTCCGGGGAGGCCCTGATTTCCGTCCAGCCAATGTCACAGGTGCGATTGGTGGGGACGAGAGACAGGGTCTTCTCTGTGATTGCTCCCCGGCTATGGAACTCCCTTCCTGTTGAGATCAGGTCGGCCCCCTCCCTCCTGTCCTTTAGAAGGATGGTAAAAACTTGGCTGTGGGACCAAGCTTTCGGGACAGGGCAATGAATCGACAATGGGAAAGATGACAGGGCGAATTGGATTTGATGCGGATTGTTAGGACGGTTTTAAATTGTGCTATTTTAAATGGTGCATTTTAATATTTAGATAAATGTTTTTAATGTTTATGTATTGTATCCAGGCATTGAATGTTTGCCATGTATATGTTGTGCTCCCCTCTGAATCCCCTTTAGAGTGAGAAGGGTGGAATATAAGTGTTTTAAATAAATAATAAATAATAAATAAACATCCCTTTGTTTCTACCATCTTCTACCTTACCATAATTAGCTTTTCTAATGAACCACATTTTCTCACAGTATATCCAAAGTCAGGAAGTTTCAGTTTAGCTGTTTTGGCTTCTAGGGAGAGTCCAGGCTTGATTTGTTCTAGGACTCATTTATTTGGTTGTACGGGAGTATTTTCTACAAGTAAAGCAACTCAATTATTTCCTCCTTCACCCCCCAGTTCCTGTATCGATCTACACCTATATCAATCTATCTAACAGCAAAAACGAAGCACCCATATTCAGAAGCAGCATCTCAGCCTCTCTCACCCACCAGCAATGTCAAACACAGTGGAAGTATATTATGTGTGCACATTTGTATACATTTGTAGCTGCTGCCAGAAAATATATGTTCTAATGGAAATAGAGGAAATTGCTTCTGAAGATAGGCAGAATATATTTTCCTCACAGCTTTAGATAGCCCTGTCTTTGGGCATCTGAAATAAAACTTGAGAACTTTGAAGGCACAAGACTATTTGTAGTTAATACTTTCCCCAGTTCTGGGTTCATTCACAGCCTAGAAATATTGTTCACTGAGATTCAACAGCTGATCTTCCCAAATCAATCCCCCACAATTATTTCAGAGAATGGAAATGGCAGATAAATATTCTTCCAACATTTCGAGCCAATAACACTTATTTAAGGGATGGGGGAGAGCTTATTAAAGCAGCCACATTCTTTCATCCTGTTTTTGCTCTTTAAGCCAGCCTTTTTCAGGATGAGCAACACAAATAGATGGAAATTAGAATGTGGACAGCTTTCTCCGCTCAGGAAAGATTCCTCATTTGCATTTTCCCTAAATTAAAATATTAGGTGAATACTAAAACTGAAGAAAAGAGATTACAGTGATTCTCTACAGACTCATAGCCATGCAAGAAACAATTACCCTTCTAAAACTTCACTAGTCAAATATGCACTTCTGTCAACTATAATGATGCCTCTCCATTCATTTTGGCACAAGTAAGGTGACTTTTTAATATGACAATACATCGCAAAACAAAGAGGTCTGAGATAAATAAATGTTGGATATTTATCATGTAAATATTCTGGTTTGACTCACAGAGAAAGAAGCAACTGCTGCAAAGAGGAAAAAGAAGAGTCCGGTTCATTAGAGTCCATGTTTGTGAAACATTTATGGACTTGTAGGAGGAAGGGTGGGACCACAAACTCTCTCACCCCATATTGTCTGAATGCCCGACCACTGTCTCCCAAACCAGTTGTTCTACTCCAAACTCAAGAAAGGAAAATGGAATGTCGGAGGACAGGCAAAGAGATTTAAAGATGGGCTCAAAGCCAACCTTAAAAACGGTGGCATAGACACTGAGAACTGGGAAGCCCTGGCTTTTGAGTGCTCCAGCTGGAGGTCAGCTGTGACCAGCAATGCTGTAGAATTGGAAGAGGCCCAAATGGAGAGTAAAAGAGAGAAATGTGCCAAGAGGAAGGCACGTCAAGCCAACCTCGACTGGGACCACCTTCCACCTGGAAACCGATGCCCTCACTGCAGGAGAACATGCACGTCAAGAATAGGGCCCCCCAGTCACCTACGTATCTACCACCAGGACACCGAACTTGGAGAATAATCTTATTTAGACAATGAGGAACTGCCTAAGCAAGTAAGCTACCTAGCAGTCTTCCCAGCCCCAGCCCTCTAGTTGAATCACACAGAGTCAGAGTAAAAGGAAAAACAAAATTTACTCTTGAGTAGTCAGAAATAAATATACAGCTTTACAAAATAACCAGCTTTGAAAATAAACTTAGTCCGTTGCAGCAAAATAACTCACACAAAAGTCCAATGCATTAAAAATCATGCGTTCTCTGTTTCTTCATTGGTGCAAGGAGTCTTGTAGTAAATTGTTCAGGATCTTCAGCAATTCCTGTAGTATAGAAGTCCCATCCGGTCTCTTCCTGATCATCTGATCACCTACTAAAACCACCATGAAGCCTCAAGATATACTCCATGCAGGGAGTGGCTCAAGCTTAATTGCTTAATTGTCCAGGTGTTCTTCCTCAACACGCACCCATACAGGCAATGATCCTTGTAAAAACTTAGCATACATATGCACATCCTGTAAAAGAAGGCACGTCAAGCCAACCCTGACTGGGACCGCCTTCCACCTGGAAACAGATGCCCTCACTGCGGGAGAACATGCACGTCAAGAATAGGGCCCCACAGTCACCTACATATCCACCGCCAGGACACCGAACTTGGAGGATAATCTTACTTGGACAATGAGGAACCGCCTAAGCAAGCAAGCAAGCAAGCAAGCAAGCTGGAATCCACAGTTAAGTGTCTCTGGGAGATAGCCATCAAATCTCTCAAAGGTGCTTTAGCTGTGTTCCCAGAAAGAAGACTCTTCCTTCTTCCAACACAGTCTGTTCTACTGTCAATCAGCTTTTCCTATCTGGGTGTTCCTAACATTTAGTCAGAATATCCTCTCTTGTCATCTGAATCCACTGAGTTGGATCCTATCATGTAGAGGAGTGAAAAACAAGCTCACTCCATCTTCTACATGACAGTCGTCATATATTTAAAGATAGCTATCATATCACCTCTCAGCCTTCCACAATATGCAGACATTCAAAACACAAAGCATATTAGAGTGTGGAAGAAGCATTGAAGATGCAGGACACATTTTCATTTTCCAAATAATAAAATGTTGTGTTTAGTGCCGGACCTACCTGCTGCACTTCCTTTTATCATTTCAGGGAATTACTGGCCCGCAGGTCGGTTTGTTTGTATTTAATCTGAACCCTTTCTTTTGTTAGTCGTCTTATATATTTCTCTCCTCTCTTCTGGCCTGGATTTTATTTGTTTTGCTTATTGCCGTTTCATTCATTTTATTGTTCTCTCCTGCTGTCTTGCAAACTGTCACACTGTTATACTTCTGCTAGATTTCATGTCTCCCTTTCTCAGTGCGGGCAGTGGCTATGGTGCCTCAATTATTGCAGAGCTGAGAGGTAATATTCCTTTATCTTCTCTTCCAACACCACATAATTATTCTCAAAAATATTCTCATCAGATATGCATAAAAGCCTTCTCTCTTGGAGTCTAAATTATTTGATAGCTGAAAATTCTTGTTTAATTCCTTTTGATGGCTGGTGGCTACTAGCTACATGACACACCAGCTGCTTGGTTGCGTGAAGTGGGAGGAGAAGCAACTTCCAACTCATCAATTTGAGTTGGAAACTAGGAAAGGTTATAGAACATAGCTTGAAAAAGTCATTCTGTGAGCACTAGAAAAGCAGAGGGCAAATCTCTCTCCCACCACCACCCTGGTTCAGGGAAATGCTGTGGGTCTTGACTATCTTGATTTTTGGAAAGGCTTCTGAAAATGGTCCCATGACATTATTACGAATCTATATAAATAAAAATGTAATGTTCATTTGTAGAATTAACATAACTCAAAGACCACTGGACGAATTGACACCAAATTTGGACAGAATACCCCTAACAAACCAATAAGTGATGGTCACTCAAAAAAATGATTTTGTCATTTGGGAGTTGCTGGGATTTATAGTTCACCTACAATCAAAGAGTATTCTAAACTCCACTAACGATTGAATTGAACCAAACTTGGACCAACCAAAAACACTAGAAGGTTTGGTGGGCATTGACCTTGAGTTTGGGAGTTGTAGTTCACCTACATCCAGAGAGCACTGTGGACTCAAACAATGATGGATCTGGACCAAACTTGGCACAAATATTCCATATGCCCAAATATGAACACAAATGGAGTTTGGGGAAAATAGACCTTGACATTTGGGAGTTGTAGTTGCTGGGATTTATAGTTCACCTACAATCAAAGAGCATTCTGAACCCCACCAGAATGCTCCCGTGTTGTGATTGCTCCAATGGAGCCAGCACATTATTGCCCCATTTAGGCAACACTTCCCCGTGTAATGGGGGAAGCATCGCCATGCCTGCCATTTCACCATGTTTGTTGGCAAAACAGCACCAGTGGGCATGTGATAAGGTTCTAGAACTGTGGGTATTGACCCTGATTTGGATCCCCATAGCTCAATGTTGAGGTCCCAAAAATTTGGCAACAGTAAAAGGTTTCTAAATGCTACCCATTTATACTAATCTGTTAGCAATAGTGTACAGTGTTAACAATGTACTACATAAAAAAGGAAAACTAGACTGTTTAGTAAGTTTTACAAATGATGATTTATTATCAAATGTTTGATTTTTATAACTATTTTATATACCTATATACCCAGGTGTGATGAACTCATACCTTTTCTTCAT